>JAYMFT010382468.1:0-26701 GCA_038088735.1 Panulirus argus
ATATATATATATAACCTGTGTGAAAGCACAGTAGGTGTGACCTTGCCAATGCAGGTGTTAAATAAACATTAAGGAAGACAATGGCGTAGGTAAGCAGAGCGGGCGGGGCGATCCCAGGTCTGGCCTCCCGAAGCTTTGCATTGATTGTGATTAATGTCAGGTGTGCCGGCCAGCCTCCAGCCCCGCTGTGCTGCCCCTGTTACCCCGGGACAATGTAACTCCCTGCAAAAATAGTGACTCTGTTGTTTGTTGTCCCCCGTGGCGGTCAGGGAGGTGCCTGGCAGAGGTTGTGTGATGTTGGGCTGTTGTTGGGGTTGGGGGATGAGGCTGGTTGTTGGTTATGGTTCTGGGGAGAGAGAGAAAGAGAGAGAGAGAGAGAATTACGCACGCCTCAGGCAAGGCACACGCGAGGGAAAGCCGTCAGGGGATCTCCTGTGAATGGGTCATACTGAAGGTTGAGAGGCAAGGTGGTTAGGTTCTGGTGGTGCTGTAGGGGCGAGGTGGTCCGGCTGTAGGCACCGCGCCGTCAGCCCTCTGGGTGCCCTGGGAAGCTGGTCGTGGACCGCTGGGCGTGGCGTCGTGGAGTGCTGGTTCGTCGTCAGAAGACACGTGGCCACGGGTCAAGTCACACGCCTGGGCTTCGCCAAAGCAGACATCATCACCCCTTATGGTGATAATGACTCAGCTATTACGGAAACGTACAGTTAGGGTTGTTAATGTCATTTGGTGTCAGTAAGGCAGTGTGTTTTTTGTCATTTTGTCATTATAAGATTCATTACATGTTATGACTGTGTCAGGTAGGGTGGCCTTGTTACACAGGTCGTGGTGGTGGGGAGAGATGCTCCAGCATATCGTATATACCTAACCTAACCTGTTGATGAACACGTAGTGTGTGGTGTACTGAGTCAACGCCATTAGTTCTGGGTGTGTGATGTCGTTACTTCTCTCTTTCTTGCATACATAGTCGTCCTCTCCCGAGTCAGCGAGCTAATGCCAAGAACGGACAAAGAAATGGCCTAATTCGCCCTCATTCATTCTCTAGCTGTCGTGTATAATCTACCTAAATTAGAGCCCCATTTCTTTGCTGTATAACAGTATATAACATTAGGTACAGTCTGAAGTAACATAAGGTAACGTAACGGAGGTGTAGTGGCAATGGGGTCCTGTCATTAGCGTGATATGTTAATTGTCAGAAGCAATTTGTAAGAAAAAGTTTGACAGCGTGGCACGGTAGTGTTTTGTTGTTAAGGTGTTGGCGAATCCTCCATGCGAAGGAGACGTGCAAATTGGTGGAACATTTGAGTTTGTCGAGGATGTATAGAAGATCCCGCCCCTGGGGAGGCGTCGGCGGGTCAACATACCGGGAGGACGTGGGAACAGGGAGTTGCCGTAGTGGGGAGTTGGTACTCAGGTTCCTAGTGAAGGGGATGGTCAGCAGGAGGCACCAGGGACGAGTGAGGGGGTCGGATGTCCACCGTAGGGCTGGGCTTCAAGCCCATGCCATGAGGTAGGGTGGCAGGTGTTGGGAGGGAGGCGTCCCTTGGCAGGTGTGAGGTGGGAGTATGGGTGGTGGCTGGTTCACTGTTTATATTTTAATGATAAAACTAGCAGTGTGGTTTTCTGTGTTCCTTCAGGTGGGTCCTGGTGACCACGGTAGCGGCGGCGGCGGCGTGGGCCAAGGTATGTATGGGTGATGGGAGTGGCGACACTGGTGCTGGCGATAGAGCCGTACCAGGAGTGTTGGTGGAAATGGTGGTGGTGGTGATGCAGGTAACGCCGCCGTCACGCCAGGGGGAACAGCGGTGATGGAGGCGGGGATGCAGGTATAGCGGTGAGGACGAGGCGTGTCGCACCATCAAGGGTGTGGGAGGCCCCCTCTCCTCCCCGTCCCCCCTCACCACGCTGTCTCTCGCATCACTGTATCAGTTAAGTGTGTCGCAGAGTGGCGTAGCGAGGGAGAAAGCGGAAGTGTCAGGCGAGGCGGCAAAGTGTTGGTGGACCCAGTAGATTAGGCAGAAGTCAACACTTGAGACATCTTCCCTCTGGATCCAGCAGAAAGTTCTCACTGCCTTATAATCACTCCAGGCCCACACCTGGCACCATCCCTCGCGGTATTCATGGTCCAGAAACTTAGTAAAAGAGTTTCCTGATGCGTCTAGTTCCCCTCTTGAATTTCAAGTGTGACCTCCTTCATTTGTTTACTGGTCAAGTGTCTTTGTCCTGACCCTGAAGGGTAGTGCTGAGCCCCAGGAGACAACTGACCCAGGTCACCTGCAGCCGGGTTAACCTGCACTAGGTGATAGTTGACTTCATCATATCGATTACAGTCGGACTAGATTGTGTCGTCATTAGTCGGGACATCCTAGACCAGGTCAGTCTTAACCAGACCACCGTAAATCAGGTCATCCTTAATTGCACACTTAGGTCAGTCACCCTTAACCAGATGATCGTAGACCAGACGACCCTAGACCATATCTGCCCCATTTCGCACAGGCAGCCAATCGTCCGACCTCATCAAACATGATACTCGCTAAAACTTTCCTTAAAATTGACGAGTCTGGGCCAAATACAAGGGGCGTAACCCGGTCGCTTCTCTAAACCCAGTCATCGCGCGGGCGGCTGAGTTGGGCGAAAGTAGACGATTGATCCGCCCCTCGTACTGCTCACTGGAATAGAACCGGGAGAGCGATGCGTTGCCTGGAGCGAGGGGGGGGTGGCGACGGTAGTGCTAGCAGGAGACAGGAGGGTCGCTGCAGGGCTCCGGGTTTGGGGTAGTGGGAGGGGGGGGGGGCAGGGAACTGCATGGGGGAAGGTAGTGAAGTTCTCACGAGGTTAGTGGGGGAGTGTGAGAAAAGAAGTGAGAGTCTAGCCTTGAAACCAGGATCACGTGTTCGTTATCTGCCAACATTTCAGACACAGGTGCCATTTTACACACACACACACACACATACCATGCATAGATTTAAGACATAGGATGGAGAATGTTTAATAGATGGGAGGGTTGGTGGCATGGGTTTAAATCTCCCTCCCCGTACAGTACGAATAGGTAATTACGCACCGCTTTGACCCAACCTTGCCTCTGAAAATTTCCTCAGAGTTGACCCAGGCAGACGTGGGGAGGGGTGAGTGGGGGTCGCACCCTTGGTCGTAGCGGGCGGCCATCAGCGGTCGTTGTGACGGCAGGTCGTGTCGCCTGCGAACCCTGGTTTACGAGAGATGGTAAGTGGAAAGAGTGACGATAGTGTAGTGGGAGTGGAGGGGGGGAGGTAATGCGAGGTGTTGGTGTATGGAAAGGGAAGGGAGAGGATGTGGTGTGGTTGCAGTGGTTAGTGGAAGGGGTATATTGGGATGGGGGGTGGGGGAGCTGGCTGCTGAGAAAGGTAGTGGTATCGAAGTTTCTATTTCACGGCCGGGATACAGAGCAGGTCGGGGAGACCGCGCATGACGCGTGTTGGGCCGTGCAGTCCGCCCCGAGTGCCGGGTCCTGGTGCTGCCGACCACGTGTGCCGGGTCCTAGAGGAGCGGTGACTCCTTGCAGTGAGTCCTGGAGGAGATGTAACCCCGTTTGGTGGGTCCTGGAAGGGTGAGGAGCAAGAGCTGCCGTAGAGGTGGAGAATGTGTGAGTCACCGGGAGGCAGCAGAATGGCAACAAGCTGTGGGTGTAGGTAGAGACCAAAGGTTAATTAAGAAAAAAGACACAAAGGCAAATATATCAAGAAATCCCAGTCTCGTATGGTAAGCTTCACTGTCACTACCACAATCGCTACCGCTATCACCACCACCACCACCGGCGTCGTCCCAACCATTTCCGGAGCCACCATCACCAGCACCACTAACAGACCATTGACGCTGTAACTCCGTAACCATCTGCCAAGCAGCAGACATCACACTGTTCCTCGCTGCTCCTTAGGTGGTGCTTCCCACCACCACCACCTGCTGGTAGCCAATACCTTTGAACACGTGATTACGATGGTAACGACCCCTGGGTACGATGGAATGGCCTTTGACCTGACCCTTTGAGGGTACTTTGTCATCTGGTTCTCAAGGACTTAAAACGCCAGTTTGATACTGGACATAACCTGCCATCTCAATATGGGAATCGTTTCTGTAATCGAGGAAAGGGTAATCAGGTGAGGGGAGAAAGGAAATAAAGATTTTGAATTTCCCTAAAGATTTAAGGTAGTGTTCTCTGCAGCTCTTTAGAGATGGTCACATGTTTTGGTTACTTTGTGGCTATTGAAGTGGGACGTCTTTATATCCGTTTGAGTTTTCAATTTACAGTTTGTTGACGACGCAAAGGGAGCGGAAAATAAGACATTCTGGAATTTCGAGCGCCGTGCGTATATTTTCTTTCTCTTGCAGTGGTTTGTTTCCGCTATTTTAGTTTCTGCCGCGAAAAAATGTGTAGTTTGTGTCTTGAATCGTTTCGCAGGATCGCTGTTGCCTGTTGAAGCGAGACGGAAACTTGTGAATTTCGCAATCGCGTCCCACATTTCGGTGAATTGTCATTTTGTGTGACAGAATCGCATCTGTTTCGTCGTGATGGACGGCAGACAATGTGGACCACAATGCTCTACACGCCCGATGTCGATTCAGTTGAAATGCTCAAACCGGAAGTGTTTGAGCGTCGCCATTCAAGTCGCAATATCCTCTCTCGCCGAACAACGAATCCACGAGTCCTTTGCTGACTGTTGCAAACACTCGGTCCACCTAGATGAGGCAGGGGACGTTTGGTCAGTTTGCATCAACTCAGACCAATGGTAACGTAACATTGCGTAGGCTATGCTAGGCTAGGTTTGATTAATTTTATTTGACAGATAAGCTAGGCAAGGCGTGGCTGGCTAGGCTAGGTTTGATTAATTTTCTATGACAGATAAGCTAGGCAAGGCGTGGCTGGCTAGGCTAGGTTAGATTAATGTTCTATGGCAGATAAGCTAGGCAAGGCGTGGCTGGCTAGGTTAGGCTAGGCTAGATTAATTTTCCCTGGCAGGTATGCAAGGCAATTAGTTTCGATTAGTTTTCTTATATTTAGTCCCACTATTTTTTCAGATATTCAAATCCCCCGCTCCCTAATGGGATTCACGTAAGACTGCAGGATTGAGAGAGGATTGTACTTTACTGGGTGTGGAACTCGCTCCTGCCTCACAAGTTCCTCGTCCCAAGCAACAGATCAGTTATCCCTCGACGCTACTTTCCAGGGTAAAAACAGCTGATTAATACTGTGGTGCGAAGGAAGTCGGTAATTACCAGACATCCCTTTTGTTTAGCTCTCACGACCCGTGGAAAGTTTACCATCTTTTCCCGCGGGAATATTCCCAGCTGGAGCAGTTCCACGGACTCGTTCCCGCCGCGTCCGGTCCAGCTCTAGGCTGTCCGAGTAGTTTCGTAACCGGACGGACGGTTATGGGGGCGTGTGGGGAGCAACACTGATGGTGTCGAATTACAAGGTGTGTTGAGAGTCGGCAGGCTGTAGCGGCTGGCTAGCGGTGTCCCCTTCATCCGCGCGATTTGGTAAGTATAAAATTATTCATTGATCTGAAGCTAATGGAGACGTACACATGTTTACTGTGTTTTGACAATATTGGCGGATATTTAGAGTTTATTGATGTGGCGACGGGGCTGCTGCGTGTGTGTGTGTGTTAGGAAGGCGCAGCTAGACACACAGCCAATGTTCGTGCATCGAATTTCTCTCCAGTTTATGGCTGCTCGACGATAACAATTGGCACAGAGGCGTGGGGGGCAGTTTGTCACGGGCTACTCTCTAGTCGACAAGCGGCGACATCGATTTCCTGGAGCAGGGCGACCGTCAGCCAGCGTCTGGTTCACAGATTAGGCTGGCCTGAGCTGCAGTCTACTGCCGGGACCCCACCACACCAAGGCTGTGAGAACTCACAGACGCCTCACCACTTGCATGACGCTGTTGTCAGACCGAACGTGATGAAATTTTGTTTATATATTCATGTCATCATCTGAATTCTTAATTATTTGTGTGTGTGTGTGTGTGTGTGTCCAGGAGCGAGAGGCCACCCTACCCCCAATGCCAGTTATTATTGATGACCTCAGCGGACTGGGAGGTGGAGACAGCGCCGCGGGCGGGCGTGATGGTGGGTGTGGGCGGGCGGTCTCACACGCTCGGAAGCCTCGCAGGCGGGCGGGAGGGCTGCCGTTCGCCCGCCTACGTCAACTCCCGCACCTTCAGGTGTGCTCGGGTGGAGTAGGAAGGGCGTCAGGTAATAGAAAACGTGATGATCTGTGACAGGATTATCTTCTGAAGCACATTAAGAGGATCCTACAGTCCTGATCTCTATAGATGGAGACAGGATAGCAAAGCAGAAGGCTCCAAGGCCAGGCAATATGTCACTCTACCCAACAGTCGCACCGTCTTGCTTAAGGGTCGTTCTGTCGTGCTCAGTTGTTGAAAGGTCTTGGCCACCAGGAAGCACTGGGAAGTGCCGCATATGGAGGAGGAGGAGGGTCGGAGGACCTGGGTGATGTGACTTACAATGCAGTATATGGTGACTGGCGGTGCAGTAAGTAGTGTCTCGCCTCAGTGACACCCGCGCCATTGCCACCACTGCCGGTAACGCGTGACACCGTTGCCAGTGCCTCCGGAACAGTAACAACCTAATGAGTATATTTACGCTATTGAAACTTGCTAATTCCACACACCCCCAGCCATGGGGGTCACGGGGAATATCAGGGGTAATTAACACCCGTTGTAGATTTCTCTTGGCTTTCATCCACTGAAGTGCCTTTCTATCTGCCTCTCTACTCTCTACTATCTCTCTCTCTCTCTCTCTCTCTCTCTCTCTCTCTCTTTTATTCATCACAGTCAGAAGAACCCTACAGAAAAAGACCCTTTTGAGGTCTTCAGGCCCCTACAACCTTTCTCTACAGTCAACATAGTATTACCTCTGGGCCTGAGAGAGAGAGAGAGAGAGAGAGAAAGAGAGACGCGGGTAGTCGTGCCGTATGTAGGGCTGGGTGAGTAGGGAGGGGGTGACCAGGAATGGCATCAAGTCGGCCGTAGTCTGTAGCGATGCGTCGTGCAGAAACTGAATCTATGATGTGTGGGTCAGCCGTAGCGTGGTGCTGGGCAGACACAGTGTGGTCGACGACAAGGCTGGCAGATCCCACAACGACTGGGAGAGACGTCGACCTACCGACGGACATTATGTATAATTATTATTGTTATTCTTTTTCCGCTCGATCAGTCATGGTTGTCAACATCCCGCACACACACATCACCCAAGTTTTATTCTCTTCCCAGAATTTTGGGAATTGATATAAATTGCAACATTTCTCGCTCCGGATAATTTTTCATGTCAGAGTTCAGCACCGCCTTATTTATATCGGAAGTTTAACCGGCCTTGCCGCGGTGGTTTTGTGGTGAGCGTTGTCGACTGCTAATCCATTGGACTGGGTTCGATCACCGGCCGCGGGCAGACCGTCCACAGTTAAACCCAATTGTTCATCCTTCCTCAGGTTGGCAGGTAGACATGCGTAAGCAGCTTCATATGGGGTACAGCACCACAGCTGTGGCAACTTGAGGACTACGGTACAGTCTTTTAGGACGACGGTACGACCACTGAGAACGACGGCACTGTCCTCTAGGACAACGGTACGACCACTGAGGACGACGGTACTGTCCTCTAGGACAGCGGTACGACCACTGAGGACGACGGTACTGTCCTCTAGGACGACAGTACAACCGCTGAAGACGACGGTACTGTCCTCTAGGACGACGGTACGACCTTTGGATATGCTGATGTACCGTACAGCCCGTCGCTGAAGCCTACCCAGGGCGTCACTGTACGTCTGTTGCGGGTATTCCCACGACCCCTGCCCCGTGACCTGGTGGTGGTGTGTGTCACCTCCGGCTGCCAGGGGTCACCCCACCTCACCATACGGGTCAAGTCGCTGGCCGCACAAGTACACAGGTACAGAAGGCTGTCCGTCCCGCTGCTGAACATGGGGGTACAGGGAGATGAGGTCGCTTTGGGTTAGCGTCATGTTGGCCCAAACCAGCACTTTAAGGCGGCGGCGGGTACTTTCAGCCAGGAATTTTAAGCTGTACGCGCGACGCCTGTTTAACTGGGCTGGGCCGTAATGACCGGGCGTCGGGTGCCGGGCCCGGTCATTACCGCGAGCCGGGGTTCGAACCCACCACCTCCACCTGCCCAGGACCGTCGTGGCTGCTGGCGAGGTTGGTGAGCCAGGTGGTGGTGCTGGCAGCAGCAGGTGTGACGTGTTTATGACACCCGGTGACAGAAGGTGTGTCATTAATGACACCGTGTCCAGGCACCGGTGTCAAGGGGGTCGCCCTGCCCGATTGTGTTTGGGTTCGGCCCCTTTTCCAGGGACCAGCCCGCTCGATAGCGTGGTTGGGAAATACACGATTCCCTGTGTCGTGCGGTGGACGAGGGGTCACGCCAGGTGGACGCGACCTTAGTTGGCCTTGCTGGATGTAGCCTCCCATGCCGCTAGCGTCAGGCGTATCGTATATCGCTAAGGGTAGTGCGTATTCGTAAATTTTCGTATGAATATTGATAATGATGATAATAACAATGATAATTGATAATGATGTTTTATCTAGGCTGTGGTTTATTGATCTGTCTTTCTCGTGTACTACAGTCATATATTTTTTCAAATATTGAAACAAAATGAATTTCCTGTCATTGTATCTGTCTAATGTGAAATTTTTTTTGTTAGATTTACTATCGCAGTTTTTGAACATTTCTTTTTAACTTCCATTAGATCTGTGAGTTTTTTTCTTGCAGAAAATTACCATAGATTTTGCAGTCTTTTCTCCGTAAGATTTAACTCCGAGTGACGGAATTAGTGTCGTTGCTCTTCTTTGTATACGTTTTACTTTTTTTATCTTTGAAAACTATCTTTGGCGAAGAGAACCGCTCGGCGTGATGTCAGTATGGTGTGACCGTGGCGCTGTAAAGAGTAAGGATTGTGTCATGTTTTGTAGTGTATATTTCTGGTCGTGAGACGTCACATTATGTTTGCCTTATTACATGCAGATCATCATTGCCTCGCGTGTTGAAGGTCATCACCGATTATCATTCCAAGGTCTTTGTCTTCCCGTACTATTAATAAAGTCTTGCCTAACCTTTCATATTCGTGTTTAACGGTTTCATCACAAAGATGCGTTCCTTTGCATTTGTCTGCATTGGAGTCTTTTTAGCTGTGTTTTACACCACTGCATGAATCGTAAAAACCAATGTATTTCTCTGGAGATGCGGATGGGATACGTAATATTTTTCAGTTACAGTCTTTGATGTCATTCGTTTCTATGAAAGTATGTGTGTGTGTGTGTGTGTGTGTGTGTGTGTGTGTGTGTGGGTGGGTGAAACCGATTCGCTTGAAGACAGCTGTAGTTTGTCGGGTTTCCTCGTCATTCATAAAGTCTCGACTAAGGTTTACGTCATCTCTGTTCATGTATGACCTCAGGTCCCTATGAATGCCACTGGCGTGAATCCGAGTCAACACTGATGCCTGTACTGACCTCGGCGGCGACGCAGTTGAAACTTTTGGCCATTTTGAAATATTTCCAGTTGATTCCTCCACGGCTGCCACGTCAAAGAGCTTCCATCCCCCACATGCCTGAGTTTGTGGTTCCGTCAGTAGCCATGTATGTGGCGTGGTGTCAGAGGCTTCCTGCTGGTTCAGGTGCGTGCAGCAGGCTGGCTAGGTGGCTGGCTAGCAGAGGGAAAGGCACTAACTTCCCACCCGCTTGCCTGTTTGCTGGCTCTCCTACATTCCCGCCTGCCTGCTTTCTTGCTTGCTTTTCTTCCTGCCCCCCCCCCCCGCCTGCTTGCATGCTCCTACCCGCCCTGCCTGGTCCAGCTTGCGGATTAAAAAGTCATGGTGGGAACAAGTTTCCGTGTGCTGGACGAGACAAAGAAGCGTGTGGGGCGGTAGAGTGAGGCGGACGGCGTTATGGACCGGACTCAACCATAAGGAGGACAATGGACCTTTAGCCGGAGCCAATTAACCTGTGGGGCGCTGTGTGAGGGTGACCCGCAAGCCGACCACCACCCACCCTCTGGTGAGGGCATCCCGCTGGTGAGGGCGTCCCGCCGCCCATCAGCGGAGGAAGGGCGTCCGGCCGCCTACCACCCACGTTGGCGTCCCGAAGCCTATCACTGCTGGTGAGGGCGTCCAGCCACCCACCACCGCTGGCGAGGGCGTCCTTCCGCCTACCACCCACGCGGGCGTTCCGCCGCCCACAACCGCTGGCGAGGGCGTTCCGCCGCCTTTCATCGTGAGATGGTGAGTGTGAGCAGCGTGGGGACTCGGACATTACTAAGAATTCGAGGAATTTGAACTGAACTGTTTCCAAACGAAATGTTTACCTTACACTGGAGGGTCCACTCAGTGAGAGGCTGGTGGTCGGGCCGCTAAGTGTTGGGGTCGTTAGAGGCTCTTGTCGTTAATGATAATTAGGGTGAGCGTGTGTGTGAGTGGAGGCATAGCTGGCGGGGATTACCAAGAGATGCAACTGCAGCAGAAGAAGGTCGTAAAAAGTCGAGATGGTCAACTAAATTACATCCTCTTTATTGACGCGCTGCGGCTCAGGTCGCCAGCCACCTGGCCTCAGCCTGGGGGTTGAGGAGGAGGAGGACGACGAGTGTAAAGGAAAAATGGAGTACGGATGGAACAGATGTACATTGGTATGTTATGGCGGAAGGGGGAGGATGGCATGGAAACAGGTCATGACCAGAACAGGTCAGAACAGGTCATGACGAGGACAGTTCAGGGGCTGTTTGCGTGTGGAGCCTTGTTATTTTTCTTATGTAGTTCTTAGCTTGCCTGTGGCTCACTGGATCCTGTATCGCTTACGCTGGCGAAACGAGCGGCTGACTTTGCTGCCTCGTTGGACTGGATTCCCTACCTGGCTGGAAACCCAATGGTGGGTGACCTGGCGGGAACAGGTCAGGAGGTCACAGGACGACCAAGGGGAGACGCAGCACAAGACCCTCTCGCTGAGGACGCAGGACCCACACGGGGAGGGAGAGGGACGCACATAGTGTGTGGGGGGATTGGAGACAGTACCACACCCACACCAGGAACAGATGGACACCTGGTTCTTGTCTCCCCCGCCCCCTCCGCCCATCCCATCCGTCTCCTCACCATTCCACACCCTCATTATCATATCCTAGTCCCATTTCGTGAACCCTATCATCACATCCTCGTCACCCCACCTTTCTCCTCAGCTTCTGTGGCCGTTCCTCATTATCTTGCGTACCTCATTCTCCCCAACGCAGTCCCTCCCATTACCTCCCCACCGCACTCTCCCCAAGTGGTCCATTCATCCTATAAATCACCTGACCTTGACTCTCAGGTCTTAGCTCCCCCCTCCCCACCTTGACGCCCCCTCTCTCCCCAGTCCTCCTCGCCTACCTACCCTGTCCCTGATACCCCCCCCCCCCCCAAGCTCCTCTGTTGCCCCAGCTCCGGGTTTCCTGCTCGCTCTCACAAAGAGTGAGAGGCTGGAGATGTTGAGATGTACGGAGGGGAGAGAGGTGCGACTGGTGGTGGTGGAGGGTAGGGGGGCGCTGTCGGTAGTGGTGGAGATTAGGGGGTTTTCAAGTGGTGGTGGTGGTGTTGAACCAGCAGGTAACCAGGTGAGGATTGCAGGTGGCACCAGGTACATATTACAGTCAGGTACCCGGCTGGTTGGGTGGAGCGTCCCTGGCCACACATGTCATTTGGTCGTCACCAAGAGTAAGTTGTCAGAAGTTTTTCGTTCCCTTCCCCCGGTGGCCGGTGTTTGATGTGTGGGAAACGCAGTGTTCCCCCCCTCCCCCCCTGTTGCCCTCAGGACTTCGCCGCTCGTTGACCATCGCTCCCGGTGATCCCCAGACAACAATGATAACTCGTCTTGGCCTTCCGCGTGATACATGGTCACCTACTGCAACAATGGACGCCAGCAGCGTCAACAATACTGGCGATGAACGTTAGAATTTATGGTTTTCTGGCAGAATTGTTTGTCAGCATTTTGTCTCGGATGTTTATGCGTGGGAATATCTCGACGAGGGAGCAGTGGTGGGTCTACGTATGGGGGCAGCAGGTGACTTATGGTGGCGGGCCGCCCCCATGTAGGGACGCTTGCGGGTCCCACTCCATCTCTCACTGGTAGACGGTAGACAGCCACCGACCAGGGAGGTATATTACTAGTACTACTCGCCTTGATATCGGAAGCGTCAGTGACGGCTGCGGAGTGACCCATCCCTTCAGTGGCTGTCAAGTTGCACTTCTTTGGCCCAGGTTGCTGTTCCTTTCTTTCTGTCTCACCCACACGTGGGCTGATGGCGTTCACTCCACAAACGTACACTCCCTTCATCTCCCACACAACACTTGACAACACGTAACTCACACGACTCGTTCTTCGTAACTAGATCATCCTTCGGTGAGTGGTGAGCACGATGCGCTAGTTCTGCCCTTTGGGCGAATCTCGCCGTAAGGACTCGTAAGCAAGAAATTATTCTCTCTACAGGGAAGCATTGTGACGCTTGTCTACCAAACTGCGTAACACTTTCCCAAGGAGAGATCTGTCACACGTCCGTTGCCCCCGTCACTCACTGCTAGACGGCACGGTGCCAAAAGACTGCCATGGTCGTGCCACTGCGCACCTCACGGACTGGTCGCAGTGTGCGGTTTATGCGGTAGGATCGGTTTATGTAATGATATGAAATGGGATTTATGAAATAAGGGGTGACAAAGACTGGAGTGGGCCGAGGTTAGCGTGGGCCAAGAACTGAGCGGGCCGAGGCTGGCGTGGGTGAAGACCTGAGTGAGTCCAGACTAGTTGCTGAATGGAGGTGGAGGTAGGCCTGCCCAGTGAGGCGAGGATCACTGTCTAGAGAAGCATCGAAGTCTCCTCCTCCTCCTCCTGGACTCCGGCAGCGTCCGCTCGAGTCCCTCGTCTTCTGGTGCGCCCCACGCTCGTGGGGCAAGGGACGCATGGGGGTTATGGGAGGGGGGGAGACTACAGTCCCAGGTTGAACCGTGGGATAGGGGGGGTTATGAGAGCCCTCTGTAGCAGGTTGAACCGCGGGTTGTAGGAGAGGGAGGCATGTTTTACGGCGTCTCCAACTGTGAACCTTGAAAAATGTCATTCATCGCAGTGCTGTTATGTGGAACGGAACTCTTAGAGAATGTGGCCAGGCGGTCCCTCCCACCGCCACCACCGCCGCCACGGCCACTTGGGAAGTGACCGTGGTTATCCTGGCCGCTGCTGCCGGAGTGAGAACGTTACTAGGGCTTCGGACGTTCTGACCGTGACCCCCCTGCCGGGGGAGACTGACTGTTATGACCCAGGAACAGGATGACCTCACCAGATTTTGATTTTTTTCGGCTTTTGTTGTTAGCTGGTGATCAGGTGCTGGGCTGCTGCTGTTAACGGACCCTCAGGCGCTGGGCCGCTGCTGTTAAAGGATCCTCGGGTCCTGAGCTCCTACTGTTAACGGGTCCTCAGGTGTCGAATGGTGAAGCTTCCTGTTGGGCTTCCTCCATGCCTGCCACACCCTTACCCCCGTCCTCTCCCCCCTGCCCCCACCTGGCGCACACTACCCCCTCCCCCCCAACAGGAGTTACCATGTCAACACATCATGTAGACAGCTTGTTATCTTGGTATCTTGTTTATCTCTCCAGCTGCCACATAACTTCTTATCAGAAGTTGTAGGTTTCTTACGAGATCCCTATCTGACCCCTGGGAGGTCAGGTGATGCACTTCTTAACGATGGGAATTCCCTCAGTACCGACGATTTACGACACTGCTTCGTTATGGTAACGTCCCGTCCGTACATCGGTGTGTGTCTGGGACATTATGTCAGCCGGCCTGTCTGTCTGTGTGTCTGTGTGGACATGGCAGCACATAACAGCTATACATGTTAGAGTATTCGTTCGTACATGGTAGGTTCCCCCTCTCCTGTGGAGATGACCAACTGATTAGATTTGCGGGCACGTAATTGCATGAATTTGCATATTGATCAGGAGCAACTATTTCCTCTTGCATGTGCAGTAACTAAGGAGTGTTGAGTTATGGAAAGTTCACATTTATAAGATAAATGAATCAGTCGAACGCAACTATTGTGGCATACAGGTTTTTGTTAGTCTTTATTTAACGAGATTGGACCTTTGACAGTGGGAGAATCTGTCTTTTCTCAGTCAGCTAGATATCCTGGAGCGTCAGTCTGGATGTGAGGAAGGCTGTAAAGGGTTATGATGGAGGAGCAGTTCTTGTGGTGCGTTCGTAGGATCCTCACCCCAGTACTCTGATAAATGTTGGCTCTTGCGTCCCCCTCACGGCTAACGTCCGGCCGGTCCGTCTCCTCCCTCGGCCCCGCCTCAGCCCTGGGTCTCTTTCCTCGGCTACACCTCAGTGCAGATCCACCTGAGCGTCGTCTCCACCTCCTCCGTTTAACTGGGTGTCCAGTAAGGTGTAGTCAACAGCAGGCTAGAGAGGGAGTGTTATGGTGCAGGGAGGAGGCCCAGGAACACAGTGTTGTTGACACAACCTTCATGCCTTCGTATTTGCTGTAACAACATGATCTTTGTTTATTCTTCTTCGTGTTGCATCTACGAGTCTCAGTTTAGTGCCGTCCAATGATGATGGGTCTTCTAGTCTCCTCAGGTCGTCATTCCTACTCGTCGACGTGCCAGTAGACGGCGCGGCGCCCCAGCTGCTGTGTGGGGACCAGAAGGATTCAAGGTCTCGTGCTGGTGTCGATGATGAAACTCCAGCCACCGCCTCTCCCCACGCCAGGTGTGTGTGTGGTGGGGGGGGAGGCTGTGGTCTGGCCCGCTCACACCCTCCCCACACCAAGTGGGGGGGGGTGGGGAAGCCATGGTCTGGACCACCAGATGAGAGGAGGCCGAGGGACCTGCTCACCTTCCCCGCCATACGCCCAATTTTGTCCCTGTCGTTGCACAAGTGAGGACAAGTGTGCAGTGGTTCCTCCAGGACACGAGACACCTGTACTCGGCCTTAGCATTTGCCCTTGGAGTTGCAGGTGTCCTGGAGGTCCTCCCAGCCAGATGTCCCCGTGACCTGGCAACTACACCTGCTTTCTGCTTCAGGTTCAGGATACCAGCTGGCTGCTGCCACCTCCTGCCGCCTCCTGCCTACGCTGCTCCACAACCGTTGTCTTTAGAACGTCATCACTTGGGGATATCCTGCTCGTGGTGGGTAAGGTATGGGGTCTGGCCCCTGCACCACCCTGCCTCCCTCCGGGCACAGTTGGGAAGATTTTCTTGAGGTCGGGACAGACTTCCTGCAATGATATTGGATATGGCCTCATCAGACTGTATTGTTGGCAAGTTACTTGTTCATTGTGGGTCGCATTCCTCCCCACTGTTCCCCGCCATCACCTGGACCCAGATCCCCGGGGCAGCGTTGCCAGAACATCGTCTGGAGACCCTAGCCCTCGGGGCAGCGTTGCCACAACAGAACCACAAATTGCGTTTGGCCGCCGAGCTAATTCCTCGTTTTCTTTAATCACCCGTTTGTATCGGTCATTCCTGAGATAATGATCAGCGCTCGTTAAAGGTGCCTCTTCAGGGAGCCTCCTGCCGGTGTTTAACCCTTAATGACTGCGGTAGTTAGGATTATAATCCCTTGAGCCTCGCGGGACGCAGGTGTTGAGGCTGTATCATTAGATGACGAGCTGGTGTTGCCAAGTGTTGCAGCAGGGAGATCGGGCGGGAGGCTTCATTAAGTGTTGCAGCGGAAGGATCCGGGGAAGGCTCTACCAAGTGTTGCTGTAAGGAGGTAAGGAAAAGGCTCCACCAAGTGCCTCTAGGTTATCATTTGGAGGACACTAGTGTTGCTGCAGGAGGCTCCGGTGGAGGCTCCACCTAGCGCATCTGCAGGGGGCTCCGGGGGAGGCTCTCACCAAGCTGCCCCAAGTTACGGGAGAACATAAGTTAGCGTCCGTAATGTGAGGGTGTGGCGGAGGCGTCAGTGTAGGCTGTGCGGAGGCGGAGGAGGAGCAGGTGTGTGAGGAGGGGTGGGTTAGACCCGACCAGCTGAGGTCCTGCTGCAGCACACGTCCCAAGTGAGGACCATGGGGCCGGGCGGCGGCGGCAACGGTCAGGGCGGCCACCCACGTGGGTTGTGGCAGGACATTCCTCACGTGGTATCAGGTCCTTACCAGGACACTCCCGCCTCCCCCACCCCACGGGGTACCCCGCGAAAATTGCCTTCGAAACAATGGGTCAGAGACGTGCCCTCGCCACGCGACGCGGCCGACTGCGGTGATGAGGGCAGTGTCGGACGTCGGGGGTACTACAGACGTGGGGACTTCACCACATGTCTGGGGTTACTTCAGACAGAGACGTCTGGGCTACATCAGACGTCGGGGCTACACCACGTGTCTCAAACGTCTTGGGTTAAATAAGAATCTAGTGTCTTTATCATATCGTCGTGGGATTTTTTATTTCTTCCGTTTTGATCCCACCTGAAATCCATCATGTTATTACATAATTGTGTATTTATTAAGATGATTTCCCCTGGACCAGGATCCCCTACCGTACACGAGACGTCAAAATGCCCTCATTGAATTTTCATTTCTTTCGTGAATTTTATGGCATTGTGTGAGTTACTGGCTCGGTGGTTGAGAAATGGCAAGTTAGTCATCATTGTGTGTTAAGAATGCAACAATTGCCAACCCATAACTTGCCTGGTAGCCACTTCGTCTTTTTTTTTCTTTTTTTAATGGCCCACTTCGTCTTTGATTTAAGGTAATGAGATACTTTACCTTGATGTGAAAACTTGTATCCTGATGGATGGGGTCCGCGGCGGGGAGGCCTGTGACGCGGCCTCCTGAGCGATGGTGTGTGTCGCCCGGTTGATTGGTGGCCTTAGCGACCAGGTCAGGGGCCAACCCATCATACCCAAGGGTCGTAGCGTCGTGCTCAAGGGTCTTACCGTAGCGTCGTACTCCGAGAGTCGGGCAGTCGTGCTCAGGAGTTTGAAATGACCATCTTACTGGAGTGGACGCTTTAGCGTGGCAACACATCACCGCCACACGCGTCCCGCGGACGTGCACGAGGAGACTTGTTTACTAAGAGGAATAGATTATGCTGATACAGGGAGGGGGTCTTGGTGCCCGGCTGGCCGGTGGGTAGGTGCCCAGCTGCAGCTTCAGAAGCTCGGTTCACCCCTTTACTTTCTCTCGTAGCCACAGACGTGATAGGAGTTGCATCCAGAGAGACTTAAACGCACATATGCTTCTGGTGTCTGGGATGTGAAATACTGGTAGTGAAGCAGGTGATTCCATTGCTGTTTACAACTGGCAGACTTTGCATGTGTGTCTTCATTGTTAACGAGTCTGAATTCACTGCCGGGCCGTCCATATGTGGCCAGTGAACTGTGACTTGTCGACCGGTCGTCAGATACATATCTGTCTGTCTTGATCTACCTGTGTGTCCAGGGGGAGAGGGAGTTCTTATGTAAGGTAGGGGCACATGGCCGCACCGTGTGGTGGATGCCTCGCCCCCCTTGCCTTGCTCCTGCCAGCCTCTCCACCCTTCTCTCCTGCCTTTATGTAAATACCCACCATGTCCCAGCGGCCACTCGACTCACTTGCCTATGATTACACTCATTAGCCCATTATCCGGACTGCTGACCCATCAGAAGGAGCAGTTATGGAGCTCTCCGTCCTTCTGATGCTGTGTTCCCTTCTGATGTGCAGGTGTGGTGATAGATGGCGTGTTACGTATGGCGTTACGGTATCACAGTTACATTTTTTGTTACTGTTGTTATTATGAAGTTCCCTGGGGTTTACTTGGTGCCTCGCTGGTGTACCGGTTAGCCCGGCTGACTTCGAATCCACCAGGCCTGCGTCTGAATCCCCGGTGCGGGTAGACGGCACAAGCAGCCAACTTCATTCATTCTTCCCGTAGTTCCAGACCACCATGGTCTCTACTGACAGACCTAATGAACCTACCTGGGGTTGGCCGTGACCGTGGACATGGCCCTCACTGACAGAGGTAATGATCCTGCCAGGTGGCGGTACGTTAAACAGGAACCGCTCTGTCGGCCTTGGGGCACAAGAGGTGCAACTCGTGTTGTCGTGTTAGTGGATCGTTTATTGATCTGCTATTGACGAATGGACCGTCTACGGGACGGTGACTTTGTGTGTGTGCGTGTGCTTATGTGTGTCTGCGTGTGTGTACTCTGTTATCTCTCATGGCAGAATCTTGTAATAGGTACTCTCTTTCCCTCTTTTCTTCTTCTTCTTCCACACTTTATTACCCTCATGGACAGAATAGGATTAAAGTCGACTCATTTTCATAACGATATTAGCTCGTGATACAATGTAATTCCGGGTGAGGCAGAGTCGGCCTGGGTTCTTAAGTGACCGTTGGCTAATCCTCTGCAGTACAGCAATAGCACACAACGAATTTCTTTTCCTTCCAGTCACGCAACGCCCCTCGCTCTATATGTCAGGGAGCTGCCCGTATATTGGACAGGTGACAGTCCTAATGCGGAGCGATGGTGCAGTTGGTAGCTGTCTCTTGGACGGGTGAAAGACAAACCCTTGCTACTCGTTGGCACCTCCACACCGTGTTACCCGTAGTGTGGGTGCCTCCTCACCGTACGGGGATCACTCCAGTTTATTACGATACCAGAGGGCGAGAGGAACATGGTTTATCTTCTGACGGTGTGTCATGTTGGCGGTGTCCTACCCCGAGACGGGCTCAGGGAAGTGTTCGCGTCGGTGGAGCGTAGCAAGCGACCGCTTGTCCCGGCCAACCGTCCCTGCCGGGCCCTCCTAGTGACACCCGCCCGAGAGCCCGCAAAAACTCGTTTCGTCGGATGAAAGTGAAAATGTGAGAGGAGGCTTGGGAGAGGCAGCTCATAAGGGGTACACGAGTGTGTGTAAGAGCATGAGTAGTGGGGTCAGGGAGAGTGGATGGGAGTGCTGCCTCCTCTCCCATCCATCACGAACATCATGGAAAACGCGTCACCGCTGAGGGCGGTCCGCTATACATGTAAACAGGGGCAGGCGGGGTGGACACGTGATTCGAGGGTCGTACAGCCAACCCTCCCGCTGTACCTGGGTAGGACAAGGGGCGTCCTGGTGTGTCCTGCCAGAGGGGGTGTCCTGGTGTGTCCTGCCAGAGGGGGCGTCCTGGTGTGTCCTACCAGAGGGGGCGTCCTGGTGTGTCCTGCCAGAGGGGGCGTCCTGGTGTGTCCTGCCAGAGGGGGCGTCCTGGTGTGTCCGGCCACAGGGGGTGTGCTGGTATTTGTGGTGTCGGCGCAGGATAAGGGGATGCTCCCCCTAAGGGTACGTCACTTGGGGGTCAGGAGAGTGGTGGTGGTGATGATGCCAGGTCCTGGCCTGGGTGTGGGGCGTGAGTACCCTGCCGGAGGGTGGCGGTTAATAATCGAGTGGGCGGGGGTTCCGCGCTCCTCGGTAATCCCTCACTGGCTCCTCCGGGTACCAGGTGTAACGTGCCTATGTACCATCTATCACCCCTCTGGCCGCAAGCGCTTAGAACTGGAAGTGGGTACAGTTCCCCAGTAGCCGGCCGGGGCCCGAGGGAGGTACTGGGTGGCAGATGGTGTTCGTGTTGTACTACAGCACCAACTGCCCCACCATGGTCAAGATGAACAGCGTCCCAGGTCAGGTAACCCAGTGTGTGTATGGATCATGGCAATCCTGAACCTTCACCCTTGACCCGTGTCACCTATTGGGAGGTGCCTACACCCTGGACCTGTTTTGCCTCTTGGGAGGTACCTCTTCCCTGCAGCTGTGGGGAGTACCTCCACCTTGTGACGAGTGTTATTTGTTGGGAAGTACCTCTATCCTGGACCAGTGTCACCTGGTGGGAGGCACCTGCGTCCCGGAATAGTGTCACCTGGTGGGAGGCACCTCCATCGTGGACCAGTGTCACCCGTTGGGTTGGGGTTACCTCTCGTCCCAGCTATAGGGAGGTACCACACTACAGGCAAGACTCGCCCAAACAATCTTTTACGCCAGGGCTCCTTATTCGGGGTTTATGACGTCTGAAATGTTTGCTTCGCATCTTGCTTTTAGTCTGGAGGTGTTAGTGGTCCTGTCAGGTGTATAAATACCATCCAGGTCGCAAAAAGTTGCTTTGTGATTGGTAAAAGATTAAAGCGTGTCGGTGGCGGGCGATGACGAGGTCTTACGTTAGTCTCGACTAGGATCGTTATCTGAGGAACTCGTCTTGAGTGTGGAAGTGAAGCTTGTTTCTCACGTGGGTTGCAACATCCAGGCATCGGTAACGACAGGTACCAGGCTCGTATTGGAGGCCATTTTCAACTTTGCATCCACAGTTACTTGTCTGTATGGTACCGGGAGGGGGTTCAACACTCGTAGGGGCCCCATCTCTTGAACTGGGCCCCATCTGTGTGTTTATGTGTAAGGGTCGCCCAAACTGTCCATGCGAATGCGTCATTCGTGTGCAGCAACACGACACGAACGCTCAGAAGTGCAGTTAAACCACCCAGGAACACGGGCCCCTCAGACTCACGGACATGGATATATGACCCTCAAGTCCTGGTACTTAAGAACAGGGCCATGTACGTAGTCCCCAGGAACTGGCACATGATTCTCACGTACAAGAACAAAGACAAGAGCACGAACACAAACAAGCATCACTCACCAGTTCAATAAAGACGTAACCCATTGACCAAAGGCAGAGGTGTTTGTCAGCCGCGTGTGTAGTTGTTTGTGGAGCGTGTTTGGTTATGTTTAGGTTAGAGTGGGCGTGTGGAGATACTTGTGGAGTGTGTAGGATGTGTATGTGGCTGTTTGTGGATCGTACATGGATATGTATCATGTGTGTGTGTATCGGGTGCGTTGGGGTAGGAGACAGACGGCATCTGGAGCTGTGGGAATGGCAGGGGTCTCTGGCGGGGGAGGAGTGATGCTTGCCGTCCGCCTGTGCCGGGGCGCACGTGGGTGCTTCCCAGGTACGTGGGCCACCACAGGGACCCAGGTGAGGATCCCCGTGCGTGCGTAGGCAGGAGCGAGGGAAGCACCATGACCTGGTCACACTAGAGGAACGGCGGGGTCATGGGACCTGACCGCGGTCTTGGGTCTACCGCCATGATAACTCCACGAGCACGACGCTACGACCTTTCTCCTACGGCGGTACGACCTCTGGTTATAGGGGTTGACCTTTGGACTTCAGTCTTAAGGGTCAGGTCAAAAGCCACGCCGTCATACCCAGGGGGTCTTAGAGCCACGCTGAAGGGTCGTAAGGCTGAAGGATCGAACCATTGAGGTTAAGGTGATTCGGGATGAGAAGAGACCCCGGGACGTGAGGGCACAACAGGGGCTGAAGAAGAGGCGTCAGACGTCACCCGAGGCAACAGATCTCTGGACGCAGACAGCAATGAACAGGAAGGAAACTTGGACAGCCATGGAGAACTGCGCTGAAAAGTGAGGTTCAGACATGGAACCCTACAAGTGGAAAGGTCCCAAACGTAAACACACACACACACACACCGTCGGGAGGATCGCTGTTTGTGCGAGCCTCCTTGTTGTATTGGTTGGCGTTACTGACTATGAGTCAACCCGGGCCAGTGTGGGTTCGACTCCTGGGCTGTAAACCAAGCCAGGTGTTCATCCTCACCTCTGGGCTGGTCGGTGAATGGGTACCTGGCATACATACATACAGAGGAATAAAGACATGGTACGTATATATAAGAGACGGGGCAACACGAGTGTACAACTCTCCCCGTAACACACACACACACACACACACACACACACACACACACACACACACACACACTCACTCACTCACTCACATATAGTGACCCCATTCGTGCTCCTGGTAATTAAGGACTCCCGGTAAAACCATGAAATTAAACGAGGCCATCTGCCGCCGGGGGCGGGCTGACCTTGGCAGTGTGCTCAGTAAGGGAAGGGTGTGGGGGTCTGGGGGAGCCAGGGGTGGGGGAGGGGAGGCTGATCCCAACTTCCCCCCACCCCCTCCCCGATGATGTCTTATTATACGTATCTCGATAAGATTCAGGGTAAGGATATGTGAGTGAGGTCGGGCAGGGCGAGCCGCCCCGGGCTGTAGGGGAGGCCATGGCCAGTCAGTAGAGGTGCTGGGGTGAGTGCCTCCGCCTCCGCCAAGGGGGCCGACATCAGCTCGGGCGGTACAGCGTCAGGCTGGTTGTGACATCATCTCCCAGTGGCGCTTCCTGTAAGATCGCCGGGGATGGAAGCCGCCACCGGACGGAGCGCCTGGTGCAGCCATTATAATAGTCTCAATTGATTGGGAAAACTCTCGCTTGAGACGGAGCCGGACTGTCGTGGGCAGGGTTGTGTTGGGCCCAGTTGTGTTCTGCTGGTGTTGCTCCACAGGAAGTCAAGTTTTAAAAACTGGTTTATACTTAGAGAAAAAAGAAGTGCTGGCTCAGTTACCTGGGTGGGCGGTACCCCTGGTAACCTGAGTCACCTGGAGTTACAGCAGGTGAGGGGGAAGGGGGTTACAAAGGTGGTCCCCCCCAGTGCCTCCGTTGCTCTCAGGTGACACAGCAGAGCCACTGTGTCTTTGGCTGTGTCTGCTGGCAGTGTGTGTGTCTGCTGGTCTGGTCAGCCGTGTAGCGAGATTAGAAATGATGTCTGAATATATAAACCTGATGTGCTCCCGGGATAAGGAAGGGTTGAAGAGTTCTGTACAGACTGGCGCGGCTGCTGGCCATGTTTTGATTTGACTTAACCTCGGTGTACGACCCAGGCCCTCTAGGCTGTGGCGTCTGGTGTTATAATTATCTACGTTTGAGCAAAAGTTAGTTACATTGTTTTTTGCATTAACGTGTAACACTGTATACCCCCAAGTTTCAGCACATTATCTGATCCGTAACTGAGCGAACAATTCCGTCATCTGCTCATATATGGAAATGAAAGTACATGCTACAAGAGCACATGTAAAAACATATGAAACGTGTGTCCCATCCACTTAGCACACATACTGAAGGAGAAATAACGAAACAGATACAAAAGAATTACAAAAACATTAACATAAACTTATACACGTAGGCATACGTGCGCGTGTGAGGCGTCACCCTCGGCGAAGACCTCTGACCAAAGGATCATGCAGCCTAAGACTGCGCTACCTCCAGTAACAGGGACATGTGGACTCCTTTGGAGTGAGCTGTACCCTAAAGATACAGCCCCCGCTAAAGGTGACTCTTCACTCGCGGTGTAACTTCTTGTGGGCGAAGCCCAGTAACACCTATATATACATGTTTACTGTTTTCACAATCAAGAGTAGCGTAAGGCTCCAGATTTCCACACATGTTTGTTCCCTGACGCCCGCCAGACATGGCCACCGCCCTCACATACCGGGAAGCGGGTTTGACATCCACACAGCCCGGGTTAAGTTGGGATGGATATGTAGTGGTGGTGGTGTGTGTTTGTGTGGTGGTGAGTCCCTCATCCGGTCAATCTGACCTTCACGTATGTATATTGGGGTATGGTCTTGACCCGTGAGCATGACAATACGAGACTTAGGGATGCTCAAAAGTCGTGCCGTGTTGCTCAAGGGTCGTACTGTCGTGCTCAAGTATCATCCGCTTGTGCTCAAGGGTTGTGCCGTCGTGCTCAAGAGGTTATAATAGCCGGGATCTTGGTGTCGTGCAGCGCTGCCGCTGGTGATCCCATAAATGTGGGGCTCATCTTCTCCCTCGTGTATCTTCCACAGTATTAATCATTTCCTTTTCTGCTTCCCTAAGGCTCATATAGCCATATGATCATATCATAACTGAGAAGCCGCGGTATGTGCACCAACAGTAACTTCCAGGTGGGTCTTGTGGTGGGGGAGGTCTCCATCATCCCCACCACCAACATTGTTGGCGTTCTCCAACACACGTCTGGGTTCAGCCGCTCTCTGAGTACTGATGGAGTAATCCCGGAATTCCTAAGGCATGTCTGACGGCACGTGTTGATGATGTGTTAGGCTGAGGTGTGGGCTGTACCTGGGGTGTGGGCTGGCCAGGTGTGGATTGCGTGTGTACCAGTTGTATGGGCAGGCAGTGGGAAGGGGGGTTGGTTACCTCAAGCCCATGGGAAGTACTGTATGGCAGCCTGTTGCCCTCAGACTGTAGTCAGTGCCTCTCTTCTCGTAAAAGCTAAACTCTCGCTCGTAACAACAAAAATATTAATGATCAGTGTCACTGGCCATTATCGTCAGCACTATCATCAGCAGCGCTTCGCCATTACCACCCATACGGTCTCTCACGGGCCACTATCATCATCATCAGTGTCATCACCACCTGGGGCGTCCTTCATCATCCTCCATCATCATTATACCATCATCGCCACCCAAGCGGTCCACCATTATGTAAACTAGAATCACCATTAAGGTTTCGTTACCTCTTTTAAGCTTTTCTAGTACTCTGACCGCTTGCAAATGTTAAATAATGATCCCTTTTTTTTCATATAAGCACCGTTAAGTTATTCCCTTCAAACTAACCCATGACATCTAAACATTTAAACAAAAGATTGTCGAGGATGTTAATCCCGGGTTACAGTCTAAAGCCGCAGATTATGTAAATATGTTTGATCCTGAGCAACAGGAGGAGATTACTGAGCCTTGCGAGGAGTTGTGGCGGCCGCCATTACCGCTGGTATTATCTTTGATTATCTGGTAATAGAACGGCTTGTGGCTGGTTGTAGACAGCGACGGGGTCCCGGGCGACGGGAGAAAAGCTTGCTCTAACTTTCACTCGAATTACTAATGAACAGGGAGGCTGTCTGCTGCACAATAGGGCTCCCCTGCCCGTCCGTGTGTTTGTTTATATGTGTGTGTGTGCAATGGTCACAATGTTTATTACACGCCAGCGTTTGGCATCGAAAAGCGATGGATTGTATATATATAGTTTAGAGGCCTTGGGCTAAGTGATGTGTAAGTTGTACGTAGATCAGTCAATCATCTGGGTTTGTTTGTGTGTACGTGTGTTTAGGAGACTCTGTACGTGTGCAACTGCATGTATGTATGTGTACGTGTGTATTAATATGTAAATATGTGGATGTAAGTATGTGTTTTTGTAGTTGTTTGTGTTTATGTGTTTATATGTGTATGTGTGGGTGTTTGCAGGAGTACATGTGTGTAAGCGAGGGAGGGGCGTAACAAGAGAGTGAGACTGGAGTTAGTGAAGGGCAGGTGGAGTGAGGTGAGTGGCACCACCTGCGCCAGGTTGTGGTGAAGTCATCACCAGAGGGCGCCTCCATTGTGTGTCCCAGCCTCCTGCAGGGGGCGCCTCCACTGCTTGACCCAGCCTCCTGCAGGGGGCGCTGTCACTGGATGTGAAAGGGGGGGGGGCTCACCTAAGATAGAGGAAGGGAGACGTCCACGACGGAGGAGGGCACTACTACCTCTAGGGGAGAGGTGTAGTTGTGCTCCGCGTCTTGTGTTCCTCTGGGTTGGGTTGGTGAGGGAAGTGGTCGACTGTGTTGGTCAGTGAGCCTCATTACTGTGGCACCAAGTGTAGAGATACACGTACAAGACAATGATAACACACACACACACACACAATGAAACACCGATGCTTTGCACACGTGTGAAACACAACAAACAGAAACCTTGTTGTGCCATTGTGAAGAGCGTTGTAAAACGTGTTTCTGTTTATTAAGGGAAATATTTTGCAAAATGAACAGCCTCAGACTCAAAATAAAGCTTTAGTTGAAAGCTGACACAACACAAGGGAGAAGATAATTCACAAAAATTATGCATAACGTTAAATTTTTGTCCTGTGATGTGAAACATTCAAGGAAAATGAACTTTTATAAGACGGAAGATAGAGGGAAGTTGACGCTTACGTCAGTTTCATGGACAGTTTAATGTGTTGTGACAACAGTATGAGGTGAGGTTGAGGAGGACCTCGCTGCGGGGGAGGGGAGGCTGTCATGGTGGGGTTGACAATGAGTTAGTTAGGCTGGGAGGTAATTACTGCCAGGCCTCGTTGTAACTCAGTCACCCTCGACACTTATGGGGAACTGCCCTCTCCTCTCTGTTTGGGATAGGGAGAAGGGCTAGGGGAAGCTGGGGGTGGTGGGAGGGCTAAGGGGAGCTGGGGGAAGGTCTATGAATGGGTGGGAGGAGGACAGGGTAGTGCTGGACGCTGGGAGGTGAGGGTTGGTGTGTGGTACTTTATGGGTGTCTGTGGCGGGATCGGGGGACGCGTGGGGCCATACTAGGGGGGGGGGGGGGTACTGGGGATGTAGCGAATATGTATAATTGGGGGGGAGTGGGCGGTACTGGGGGAAGGCATGCAAGGGCAGGACGAAAATCATGGGGACGGGGGGCCTTATGCTGGGGTAGGGCACAGGCTGAAGACCTGAGCGGGTGCTACGGACACACGACACCCTAGGTGCCCATCTAGCTCCCTGGGACACATGACACCCTCTGGGTCCCACTGGTGCTCCGGACACATGGGGAGTTCCCTTGACCAGACCCAGGAGCGAGGAGTGGCCCTGACCAGGCCCAGGGGTGCGGGCCCAGACCACCGTGTCAGCCGTAGACCCGCCGAGGTGGAGGATAACAACGGAATGGGAGGGAGGGGGGTCAGAGGTCAAGAAGGGAACGACCTGGCCTGAGACGGCACGGCTGAATAAACACGCAACTCTCTCTCTCTCTCTCTCTCTCTCTCTCTCTCTCTCTCTCTCTCTCTCTCTCTCTCAGAAGCAAA
>JAYMFT010382469.1:0-20419 GCA_038088735.1 Panulirus argus
ATATATATCGTTAATGGTATGGCCTCAGCTGCCAGTTCCGTCTCAACCAACATAAAAAAATAAACGTTAAGACTGTGCCCAGCGCTGGCTGCTTCCTCTGTTCACCAATATTCATGAACTAATCGGCTCCTGGGCCCGCTGCTGAGGCATTATGGAAATGCCACACGTAAATAAGGATGATGTGTGATTGTCTTGTCGCTGCCAGAACACTCCTGAACACCAAAACCAACAGGCCAATCCCACCGAAGGTCATACCGAAATGTATTTGCGACGGCTGTCCTGATAATTCACAATATGTATTTTTTTTCCCCCACTCCACATCAGCACTGTCTAAATAGAGCGCATAATACGTAGAATGCAATTCTGAACTAAAGTCACGTATCACGGAGCCAAGTAGCAGCGGCGGAAGCAACAGTAACTCCAACAGAAGTAGGAGCAACAGTAGCGTGGTGGTGGAAGTGTTGTGGTGTAGATGGTAATGGTGATGAACCGTAGTGCAACTGTAGTGATGAGCTTAATGTAGATGCTGGTAATAATGAACTGTGGTGTAGGTGCTGGTTATGAAGAGTTGTGGTGTAGGTGCTGGTGATGATGAGCTGTGGTGTAGGTGCTGGTGATGATGAGCTGTGGTTTAAGTGCTGGTGATGATGAGCTGTTGTGTAGGTTCTGGCGATTTGGGGTGGTGTAGGTGCACCTATGCTGTGACGTACGTGCTGGCGTAAGAGTGCTGTGGAGCCGCTGGTGTATAAGATAAGGTGTTGGTTCTAGTGAAGAGCTGTGATGTAACTGCTGGCGTAGGTGCTGGTGATGAGCTGAAGCCCTTGCATGACACTCCACTATCACTGCCACTTTACGAGCCACGCCTTAGAGAGTGGTCCAGAGGTCTGTCTGGAATAGTGCCTCTTGTGCAAGTGTCGCCTGGACAGGGACTAATAGCGTATCTAATCCTCTTAAATACTGACGTGGTCCACTCCACAGCTCTCTACAAGCGGAATTTCAAGGTGAATGCACTTAAAGAAAGTTATCACGTCTGCTAACGACCCACGTAGCTGGAACGATCGTTTAATGAGCGTCTGGGACACACAGTGCAATTACTTGCAGTGTAAGAAAAACACTCCTTTTGGTGCATTTGACTGTAGGAGCAACAGTTGGAACCGTGAAGTACAGCAGTACATTTGTCTGGGGGAGGGGAGAGTGTGGTGCCCAGACACACTAGGCGCGGCAGCTGCCAACTCCAGCTTCGCATCATTAGCGTTGTGAGGCGTCTGCACAGCGCTTGATGCTCCGTCTTGGTGTTCTAATTATACACTTAAAGTAATGCTCTTAGTTGCATGAATATACAATGTGCTTCCGATGTAAGGGGTCAACTATGACGCAGATGCAAGAACGGAAAGAGGCTTATTGCACGACATACGAGTTCTGCTCCTTCTGAGTTCCCACCACACAGTGCTCTTTTCGCCTACAGCAAGTCAGTGGTTATCATAAAGTGTGCCGGTAGAACAGCTAAGATAATGAAAAATGGAAATTCCCTCTCCGTTTAAAAGGACTTTAGTGCTGCGCCTTGAGCACGACGGTATGACTTTTCAGTGCGACGGTACGACACTGGAGCACAACGGTGTTGCATCTTCGAGGCGACGGAACGACTCCTGAGCACGACTTCACGACCCTTAAACAAGACGGCGCGACACCTGAGCAAGGCACGACACTTTAGCACGACTGTGTATCCCTTAACCTTCGTCAGAATGTCCAGGGTCCAAATGGACCCCTCACTCTGTTGTTTATCTCTTTACGTAACCATTACGAAGTTACACCAGCTCCTGAAATTGTCAAGTTGGCAGACGGACTGCGTGGCTAAAGTTCTTGTTTCCTTTTCTATGTTAGGTGAGAAGGCGCGGCCAACTGAATGCCCAAATCAAAGTCATCTCTGTGACGCTATATATATATATATATATATATATAAATATATATATATACCATAGCCTAAGTCAGGTACCCAATTCATCAGCCAACCCTAAGGGGAGGATGAACAACCGGGTAAACTGTGGACCGAATGCCGCAACCAGAATTTGAACTTATACATTCGACTGCGGGCGGCCCGTGAATGCCTCATGGTCAGCAACGATGACCACCAACAGAGTTTCACGAATTTCAAAATATTATGCAAAAATTGACAAACGAGAAGGCCACTGGGGTCCACTCGGAGACCAAGTGTGTTAATCAGAGGTAAGAGGACATTTGACCTGCTGATTGATGCTATGGTGAACTTGTAAGAGACATTCATCGCTTGGTAACCAAAACTGTTGGAGACATTCACTGAGACATTCATTGCTTGTTGAATAAACTTGTAACAAACATTTACTGCTTGTTAACCGAACAAAAACTGTAGATACAACTTAGTTTGAAACTTCAAACTAAAGTACTTACTATAATAATGATTTTGTGCTGTGGGTCCAACGTGACCCCCATCTGTACTAACCTACGACTCTTTTCAGAGGTGAGCTGATCAGAATTAAGGGAGGTGGGGGAGGGGGGGTGGGTGGGTCAGGTCAACTACCCAAGGGTCGTACGGTCGTAATAAAGGGGCGTGACATCGTGTTCCCGAGCGGCAGTCGTGCCCAAAGGGGTTAAGAACATCGTGTTATATCTTATTCCCATTCTTCCACTCTCGCGGGGCCTCAGCCCCACCATCGCCTAAGTGGTCTTGCTTGCTGTTCCTGGTACGCTGTATCCTACCAGGCCGACGCGTCGCCGAGACTGTGAGGGATAGAGCCCAATATCCTCTGGGTCCTGTGTGGGTTTATGCGTTATGTCCTTCCTTTATCAGAGAGAGAGAGAGAGAGAGAGAGAGAGAGAGAGAGAGAGAGAGAGAGAGAGAGAGAGAGAGAGAGAGAACATAGAGCGTGAATATTCCAGCGCGGTTGGACTCGGCCTTCGGAGCAGAACCTTCGGAAGTGTTGTGTCAAAATCTTAGAAAAAAGAAAAAGTTCGAAGATATTCATTTTCTTGACACTGGCCAGAGAGGAGTACCACCTCTTCAAAAGGTAGTGCAAAGACATGCTGGGACGGTAGGTAATCATAATTTTCATTACTATTATTATTACTATTATCATTATTATTACTATCATTATTAATTATAATAATAGAATTATTATTATCATAATAATCATTATAATTATTATCATTATTATTATTATTATCATTATTATTATCACTATTATTATTATTATCATTATTATTATTATTAGTAGTAGTAGTAGTTGTAGTAGTAGTAGTAGTAGTAGTAGTAGTAGTAGTAGTAGTAGTATCATCATCATTTTTATTATCATTATCATTATCATCATTATCATTATTATTAATATTATTATCATTAATAATAATAATAATAATAATAATAATTAATAATAATAATAATAATAACAATAATAATAATAATAATATTATTATTATTATCATTATCATTATTATAATTATGATTATTAATTATTATTATTAATATTATTATCATCATCATTCACAACAACACACGTGTACATACACAAACCCTTATGAGAAAATCACAATTATTGATAAATGCAAATAAATCTTACAAAATATTAAGCATACATTCACTCCCACATTCATACCCACACATATGCAGGACTACCCTTATCCTCCCCCCCCTGAAAAACAACCCCCCCCCCCCCCGCGAATCCCTACATCCCAAGACCATAAGGCTTGGGATTCTTTGTAGCACAAAAAACACTCTGGGAATGTTAAGTCCCCGGGAGGACTCCAGTCTCCGGCTCTCTCTCAACACATGAGACAAAATTTGAAGCGTCCCAGCACCCTCTGTGGAGACTCCTCCTGCATCGCTCGCTGTTGCTGAGCTTTAGACAGTGTTATACGCATCTTTGGGTTACGTTCGGTGACTGTTGACATGAACTGCTCCCAGATCATGTGATGCTTATCCCTCGTCTGAAGCCGTGTGTAGCGGACTCAGCGCCAAGCCTCCTGGTGATATACAAGAACATTATCCAAATTCTAGGATGAATTTACGTTAACAATAGTTCAGTCGGTCAAGATATACAGACAGGAACGAATATTCCTTTCTCGTTTTAAGCGTCTGTATGAATGCTCTTGGCGGGGGCTCCTTTCGTATCCCGTGTCCGCCCATCTGAAAAATAAATAAGCCATATTTTTCTTACGTGATATGTATATATACACATCAATTGTGCCCGTAAAAATAGGAAACTAAAATATGTTCGCATGACTGCAGCGTACACACGCACATGGATGTAATCTAGCTTATCTCGAGACTGACAAAATACACCTGTGTGACGGTATATAAATAGACTTAAATGCATCAGAAGGACTAGACTACACTACGCTACACTCGCGTGTCAGCATGACATACCTAACGTACGTGTCTCCCCGAAATGCATATCTTGCCATCAGTGACGAATATGTGTGCTAATGCTGGTTTCGTATGCCCGCTGCATCCGTGGTGGCCACTTTAGCACTAGGGCGTCAGGTACCGACGGTATAGCTTCTTTATGACGATCATAATACTCGTGGTTCATTTACTCATGCCATGAGCGCTGGGCCGATTTCTGCCCTTGTAGAGAGAGAGAGAGCTTAGCCTGCATGATATATTACCGTAAAACACCGTAAAATATGCAGATCTAGATAAGTGCTTTTCCTGGCTTCTTCATCTTTCACAGGAAAAAATAAATAAGTGTGAACCAATTTCCGGTTCCTCTTCAGGCATTACCCTATAGATATTCGACACAAGATGAATCTTTCATGGTATGTGGTGTATATATTTCTCTCGCTTGCTCTGTTGTGGGGTTTCGCCTTTACTTTATGAAAAGATAAAGACACGGACTAGTGCATTATTTCCGTCGCCTCTGTGACTGATTCAAAGTAAAATATTTTGGGTATGACTGTAGTGGAGGAAGTGCACACAGCATAAAAGAATAAAGTATATACGTACAGACACGCAAGACACATCAGGTACGCACGCACACACACACACACACACACACACACACACACGCACGGGTTTTCTTCTCTAGTTGCGACCCTGGACTGTATGTATCGCCTCCCTGCCAATGGAAGGAACGAGGGCGTATGATACAGTAGCCGCAACGGGAGACAGTATCGATGCACGAGCTCGGTACGCGTGGAAGCCCAGTGTTCCCAACGAACCCACGACGTTTTCAAGCTAGATGAATTTCATAACATATTTACATCTTTCTTTTTTTTGCTGCTGTCATAGGTGGCCATTACAAATGCCTTTTTAATGCAGGTACTTCTTTTTTCAGTAAGTAGTCGTTCATTTCTTCTCAACAAAAGTCGAACCCTCCACAAATGAAATCTTTAAAAAGGGATACCAGATATACTCCCAAATTTACTGTTAGCTTCATTATAGGTCTTTCTTGCTCAAAAATACTATTCTTACCTCAAAAACTAATTCCTTCCATAAACATCAGATTTCAAAGATAAATATTTATTTTAATGAATGGGATAATATCAAACTACATGGCATTATTATTTACTCTTACCTGCAACGGTTTACTTGCCCAAAACATACCTTTATGAAAGGTCAGCTCTGTTTGTAGTTGATTCAAATGTTATTTCCATTTCCAGTTTCATTTCTGGCTACAAAGGAGACCCGGTAACGTCATCTATTCTTGCAGTGTTCCGGGGGTACGTTTAAAAATGGAAATAAAGCTTCGTGTTGGAATGAACATCAACTGACTTGCCATTCTAAATAACAGAGAGCGTGGCGTTCTTTTCCCTAGAGAAGCACCTGTCAAAAGTACGCTCCACCGGTGGCAGCCGAACTACCGCTAAACCCATGTCAAGACAAACAGTGGAAGTATCACTACGTCAAGGTTAGTAGTGGTGCCCTCCCCTACCCCACATCGACGCAACTAATGACAGCTCCACGTCAACGCTACCAGTGGTAACGTTGACGTCAACACTACCACTGCTCGTCCCTAAGTCAAGACGATCACTGGGAGTCCCCACGTCAACATTACCACCGGTAGTTTCCATGTCATCACTATCACTGGTACATACAACCCCTCCCGCGTCAACACTACCGCTGGCAGCCTCTATGTTAACACTAACAGTGTTATTACCTATGTCATCACACACAAACAAACTCCTAAACTCGAACGATGCAGAAGCTGTGTTATTAGCTTTCCAGAGTGTAAACCGTAATCTGGTCATTGCACTAATTATAGCTATAAGCCATCAGAGGCAAGACCACGAGGATTTATAGGTAACAAATAAGTAATATGGAGTCCCGCCTCGACCTCCTTGGAAACCAAGCCCCCAATATAATCTTCCTAAGGGCTTCCAGAATACCAACCATAAGCTGAAGGCACACAAGGATACAACACTGTAGACGAGAATCCCGGAATTAGAAGGAGCTCGGAAGAACAAGTGACAGAAAAGGAAACTAAGCAATTCAGGCTGTGTGAGCAGCTGTCCCTCGGTTAGCATACACGTAATGGAACCAACCAGAGATAATAACATGCAAGAGTAACTCTCCACAAACCACTTAAAATTAATCTGCGATATCAACATCTCAATTGCACAGTTCTTTGATCCACGACCTAACAGGACAAAGAAAAACAAATGTAGATGCTAAGCCGCCTGGGTAACACATATGCCACTGTGGGAGTGAATTCAGAAATTTCAGTTTTAATTGTATGCGGATGAAATGGGAGGTGATCAATACCAAATATTCACCAGATATTCACGAAGTATTCACCAGGTACTCACCTAGACAACTACAAAGGACCGAGATATCCTCATGTCACAACATCAGAAGAATGTAGATGAGAGGATGAACTATCCAGATGAAAGACTACCTTAGATGTATGACTACAGAAGCACTCCAAGCATGCAAGACACGTGAGGAAAAAAAAATACAAGAGGTCTAAACTAAAACGAGCAGGATGCTTCCTCTTTAGGAGGCGAAAATGAGTTGTAAACTTTCTGAAAAAGCCGCGGCCAGACCAGCAAAGAAAAGCGAACCTGTCAAAGGATCTGACGGACTTAAATCATGAATTCAGAGATAACAGATCTTGCAAAAGACTTATAAATGTGACCAACGTGTCATAATGCACAAAATACGTAAGACTGGAAAAAAGAAAATAATTGGAAGGTTGATATACAGCTTTTAACTCACAGATCACAACACGCTGTTGTAAATAAGGCTATTTCCAGCGCCTCCACCATAAAAAACTCATTTCTCCGAGAAGCTATAATCGCACCCCTGCTGTTCCTCATTCCCATATCTGACACTGACGTAATCACAGTCTCATCTTTTCTTTTGCAGATGATTAGTACTGTAGAACAGGGTATGAAAATCTCGTCAACAGAAGCCTCTGGAAAAACTTCAGCGTTCAACGAAGTCTTCTGCGGGACCATTGAAGACAAGATGCTTTTCAGTGGGGAAAAAATTTCAAATCCTCTGGTATGAGGACAATGAAGAAATTTAAAAACAGGATAGATACATACACCACCATAATCATGACTGAGCAATGAAAAAGACCCCAGAGTAGCAACGTCTCACGATCTTATCTTGAATACAGTGAGGCAACAGTTGCCTCTTCCCAGTAGATGGCAGGCTGGATCTTGCGGACTCTCAAGGCTAAGAACCCACAGATGACGTTCTTTACGGCATAATTACTCTCTTGAACTGAATATTGCTGTGTACTAACATCACCTTTCAGGGCAGGCGAAACTGCTGAGTTAGAAAGTGTACATATAAGCTTCACAGACTGTATTGGTGCTGCGCAAGGTCTGAACTCCTAGGAACGACTGAAATCACTAACGCTGTACTAGTTAGAGGTTTATCACATTCTATACCTGGAAAACTCTGGAAGACATGGTTCTCAACTTGCTCTTAAAAATAGATCTCTATTGGAGCGAGAGGCATGGAAGACTCTGTGAAACATTATCTGTGAAAGCAAAAGGTGTAATAAACACGTCCGAGAATAACTTGAACATTAAGGGTCCAAGACTACTCAACACATTGACTGCAGCCATCAGAGATTTACAGCAGAGAGATATATGTACAGGAATGCATTGGATGATCATTTACAAACTGCACCAAATCAACCATGCTCGGTGCTTGTTGGCCTACGGGCCGAGGCCTCTAACAGTCTAGTCGACCAACGACCTAACTCAGCAACTTGCAGTGCGGGCGTTACATAAGAATTGCCCCATGGCTGCCCCGCCTCGCCAACCACAGCCCCCCCCCCCTCCCCCACCCCCTCGCTCACAGCGGTGGGGAACCACAAGTTCGTGCACCCTAGACCCCCTTGGGTGCTAATTGGGTCCAGGGTCAAGGACCTTGTGGTGCTCTACTTGTTCCTGGGTGGGAGGAAACCCTACACCCCCGTCCCCCCCAACACCCACACCCTCTCCCGCTTTGCTTGGTTCTCCAACATCTACACCCCCGAGTAGGGCCCTTAGGTCGCGTCTCTCCTGTTGTATCAGCCTCAGGTGAACACTCCGATAATCATAGGAAATCATCAATAAATTACATGAGAGACAACGTCGCACGACAACTAATGCGCCATCAGGAGGCATTCAGCGTACTGCACTTTAAAGAGAAAACCCTAACCCGACTGCAGGAGAGCATTCGAAAATCACTCCACCAACTTCAGGGACGTTTTGAGGAACATTTTCCTCAACAAAATGAACACCACCACTACAAGGTACTGAATGCCATTAAGTCTCAGATCGTAGGTGATCATGTAGAAGTGTTTACCGTTCTCTTTCCTCCTCCTATTCATTTGACCAGTGGCAACCCCCACAAAACATGGTAACTGCAGGCAGGTCATGGAATAGAGTGGTCTCCCCGAAGACACAAAAACCACACGCTGTACGTAGTGAACAGATTGTTGACAACAGTGATCTAGAAAATAATGACGTGATTATTGAAATCAAAAGCAGTTTTAAAAAAAATCCAAAATCAGAATGAAGAAGTGTTGAAAGCTATTGAAGTTTTATCCAAAAATGTGGAAAAGCTCTCTGAGAAAATGCAGATGCCAAGTAATAAGGTTAATGCCCACCAACAAGTAGCAGAAACAGCTGTGCTTGGTGATAGGGGGGTAAGTATGCATAAATTCATCGAGGTGCTATGTGAGAAAATCCAGTTGCTGAATGAAAAGGTTGATGCAAACAAACAGGTGACAGAAACACCAGAACATGGTGACAATAATGTGTCCAAAAGTATTGATGTACTTGGTAAGCAAATACATGAGCTAAGTGGCCATACCTATCACCCAACCCTTCGTGAAGTGCATCCGTAAGCGAAGCTGTTACAGTACCACAGCCCAGTGCGTGAGAGTTCGCTCTTAGTAATGTAACGATGATAAGAAAGACTCCGTTCTTTACTTGTGCAGAAACTCATTTTCTGTGTCGTCCAACTCCAGAGTGTGCCTGGACAACTGAAATAACAGTGGCTCTGTACTTACCCTTTGTACCCACCGTACTTATAGTCGTGAGGCAGAACATTGCTTCCCTAAGAATGAGGTTATCTGATCATCATAAAATGATTACAGAGCCCAGAGATGTAGTACGCCTGCAGGAATGGTGAGTCCATGTAAGATCAGTGCCAACCCAAATCACCTTCTTGTGTTTGTTATGATTTTGTATCATTCGACTCCTGTCTACTGAATGCCAAGCAGACTTTAGCCCGTGTCCCCATTTGTGTCAAAAAAGTCTGAAGGCCTTGAAATGCGGAACCATGATATTAAGGTCTATGTAGGCAACTTTGTCATAAATATCTTTAACTTGTAAGCACCGGCAGGAATACTTAATGCGGCAGACCAGCCTGAACGTACCAAGTCAGTACCGACTCTTACATTAGCGGATTTTAACGCAGGCCATAAGATGAAACTGGTAGCTCCAACCCAAATGACCAGCAGTCCTTAACGCTATTTGATTCGCCTATACGATTGTATAGGCTTCACCGTCTCTCGCACTACACACTCTCCAGTTACTGTCCGTGACATGCTAAGCGATCACCATCCTAGACTTACCAAAATCAACATTTCTAATACCATTCTCCTGCCAGGAAGTTGCTGATCGCCGTCACGGCTTTGTTCGCCACTTGTCCAGATGGCAATAATTCTTTATACCTGCCTGACGCTGTGAAAGAGTTTAACAGCGAACAAGTTGGAAAACATCCGGCAATTCACAGAACAACCTAAAGGGATTTGGAGACTCAGTGATACATCTCTGCCTAACCGCAACAGATATTACACACCTACGATAATGATCCACAAGATATCCCTCTCGTAGAAAAACTGGTTAAATCTAAAAGCTATCACGCACACTAGAAATGTTAGAATTGTTCTAGTCTCCCCTAACAGTTGACCAATCTGGGAAATATTTGTTAATGGACTGCTATCAGTAAAGCGTGGACAAACATCATCATCATCGAGGGTAGGGGAACCAGCCAAGTCTTTCTACCAGACCTAAAACAAAGAGCCAAAGAACTGGTTAACACCTGGACTACTACCTTCTGGTTTTGTTAATCTACCGCCTGAGATGCAGGCTACGCTATATCTCATACATAAACACCGAGATGGACTAATCCAATTCCTGATGGGAAAAGAACAAAATGGTTGCAATACCTCTGAATACTGAATATGAACCTGACACAGCCCTAGTCAAAGCCTCTTAGTCTCCAGGGAAGATGGTGTCACCTTTGACATCTTATCCAGTCATTGATGTTTAACATTTTGTAAACAGTTAAACTGATTACGTAAATTACAGAATAATTATTTCAATGCAGTCCAATCCTTGTCCAACTTTTTCTCACATTGTGACTTGTAACTCAATAATTGAGGCCCAGTTCCTTGTCCTTTTGTGCACTTTGTATCCTCTTTTGCGTCACCGCCCAAAGGGTGGGTAGGAGTGCACAATGAATTCTGGGCTCTTGCGGCAAAAATCCTATTCAGAGGAACCCAAAGCCGTCGCAAAGTACACGCAAGGAAAGTGGAAGCCCCCATGTCGGTACTACCAGTGGCGGAGTCCACGTAAACATTGCAGGCGGTAACCACCCTCTTCAATACTGGCACTGGCAGCGCCCACGTCAACACTGAAGGTAGTAACCCCCATGTCGAAAACCCCAGTGGCAGAGCCCATGTTGATAGTGTAGGTGGTAATTCCCACGTCAACAATTGCAGTGGCAGCGCCCAGGTTAGCATAAATGGTAGCCTCACTTCACCACCACTTCTCACCACCACCGACCCGGTGTCATGTCATTATCGTGCTGATCCTCAGCAACACATACAACACCATCCTCTCATCACCACACAGATAAACTCTGCATTTTGATCACGTAATATCAGGTCATAACTTACACTGAATTAGGATGGTTTAACAGACGTTTCTCCTTCACAGAATCCAGTTCTAGTAGGTAAATACACATTACTAATACCCAGGGAGGTTGTGTTATGAGGCAAGATATGAGAAAGGCTGACCCTTTTTTCTTCATAAAGATAGAGCAAAACTCTCACTTGAGGGACCAGTTGTGTGGTGTTCATGTAAATATCAAAGAAAGAACCAGTTTTTATGGAATGACCGTTTGTCTGCTCACACCCCAGGTGCCCAAGGCTGGTCAGGACTGGTCTCTACGAGGTGATGTACACTGATGTATTCAGTCCCTACCTCACCACCTGTGGCCAGTAGTCGCGTGGGTCGGGGAGCTGCCAGCGTCAGTGGTATCAAGTCCCCACCATTATCCAATAGTCCCCCTGGGACTGACATTTGCCACCGCTGATGTGTCCAGTCCTCGAACCACGTGAGGGTCCCAAGAATCACCAGTACATGAAGAGGCTACTCTTTCGCCTTCTTCAGGCGCCCCTCGCTCAGTCTTGAACGCATGGCGGTGTATGGTAGTCATGCCTCACGGCTGATGTTCGTGTACGACAAACGAAAACTGACGAGAGCGAGAGAGAAAGAGAGGGGGAAAGATAGATAGATAGAGAGAGAGAGAGAGAGAGACGTCACCGTCCAGTTGAAGGCTAACGCTCGCGGGAAATTTCCGGGGAAGGGAGGCGGAGGGTGCCACGTGCTGGTGAATATCAACCAAGTCAACAAGCCAGTCACAGCTGCCCAGGGTGTGGGTAAACACCCACTGCATTACCGCGCACTGGCAGTGACAAGAGGAGGGTAGAGAACCTCTCTCCGTTCATTGGGAGGAACGACAGGAGGACAGAGAACCTCTCTCCGTGCACAAGAGAGGACGAGAGGAGGGTAGAGGATCTCTCCCCAATGACAAAGTACCTGAAACTTTAAGTTTGTATCCACTTTTTTTGCATCTAGCAGGCAGAACTTAACATATGAAACTATGTAACTATGTTATGCATGTAATATCAACCCACTGGGGTCTGACTAAGACCCTTCGTGACCCCTGTAATTCTTTTGCGCTACCGCTCACAGGATGAGTATGGGGTGCACAATAAATTTGCCGGGGGGTTCCGGCACAAATCAATCAAATCAATCCCCGCTCAGTGGGAGGGAGAAAATAAGGATAGCCATCGTCTTCCCACATGCTGGGATGGATGACAGGAAGGTAGAGAACCTCTTCCCAGAAAACCTTTCAACAGTAGTAGTTGGTGCGTAGCTATAGGTGGTAGCTATCTACTGTCATGGAAAATAAAATCACCTAGGCATTTGAGAGACTATAAAGGCGACACTGTGAGCCAACCAGGGCTGCGTCGTTTGTAATGTACCCACCTATCCGCTCCAGGTTAGTATTATTTTCTCTCTCTGCCTCATAGACAGATTGCTGGCATGCAGGCCACAAACCCACATACCCTCTCCATCTCAAACATGACAAATGACAACACAACGCACACACCCCTTTACTCTCCATTTCACATTTCCCTTTCCTTTTTCGTAAAGATTATCTTAGTAAAGAATCATCCAAATTCTCCGGTGCCGAATCGAGATGACCCCATCGGTCGAGGAGGGCAGAATGGTTCCCAGGGCCCCTTGGCCGACATCAAGTGACTAGAACCTAGTAAATACACTCTTCAGGGACACAGCTCCCAAACTTGCCTCTTTCTCTCTTCATTCATGTAATATCTGCGATCTCAAATCTAACTTTATCTGTGAAGTACACCATCTATCCTCTCATCTTCTTCTCTATGAAACCTAGCTATAAAAGGATCCCTCTCGTTTACACTATCAGATCTCTGACTTTAAACTCTACCATCGTTTCCGCTCCAAGGGTGGTGTCTGGGCCTGCTGTTAATACGGCAGCTTCCATCACTTGCCTTGTCGCCATCTGGCTTAAAATCATTTCTCCTGTACAAATTTGTTTTAACATTTTCTATATCCTTTCCTTTCCAGGTTCTGAAAATTCTTATGGCGGAGAATTCAAAATAAGCCAGATGGATTGGTTAGGCTCTTCTCGGGATGATCCCGCCGGAGTCGAGGCCGTTTCCATTTTTCCTTCTTAACGATTGGGAACAGATAATAATCCAACACCCAACCGTCATGATCACTCTTTCAACACTCTGAACCGTCTCACTGAAATTTTACGATTTCTACTCCATTAGGGTCCTCAGACCACAATCATTTCTCTTCATCCTCTAACTGAAAACACCCATATCAATCCCCCCACCCTCCCATCTCCCTCGAAACGCCAACTTTGACATCTACGGAGAGCTCAGCGTCATCCCAGCACAGGTTCTCTAACAACTTTCTTTATTCGGTATGGTCCCTAACGTACACTGGGAAGTAACACCCTATTGCCACGACAGGCAGGGAGTCTGTAAAATACAACTTCTGAAATCCAGAGGTGCGATATGCCCAAAAAAGGACAAAACCTTAAAAATCAGGGGCCTGAGACTCCTCTTCACCACCTTGCCTGCTATCAACAGGAACACCATGGAATGCACAGTAGAAAGAGCTCAAGAGTGTACTGGACAATTACCTACAAAGTGTGCCAGACCAGCCAGGCTGTGGGGGCTATGTGGGCCTGCGGGCTACGGCTTCCAACAGCCTGGTCGACCAACGACCCAACCCAATAGCCTGGGTCCAGCTCGGGCTGTTGGGAGTAGAAGACCCTCGAAGACTTCTCCAGGTACTCATCAGGTACTCACCAGGTTATTGATATGCTAGCACACTGGGAGTGACGAGGGGAAGAGGAAGGGGGGAAACCCACCCTTATCCCAAGCCCTGTAACAAAAGATTTCCTCCCGTAATTAACTACATTATCATATACAGCAGATCCATCATTCCAAAAGTTTTAAAGCCTAAAATGGAGTTGGGATGGAATAGTTTCACTTAAGCCCATCCACGAGCAAACGTGCACACAGCGAAACAAATATACAAATTCTTTCCCCAGTGCCAGCAAGGGTGCGTCTGGTATTGTGGTTTATGAGGTAATTGGCAGATTGTGTCCCGGTGTCCCCTCTCATCCTGGGGGGAAGAACAGGAGGCAGTGTGCAGGCACGCCGCCTCCTGTTGCTCTCAGGCGCCAGAGGGGAAGCGCAGGGCGCAGTTAAATCTTTGTGACACTTTGTTTACAATCATATATTTCAGAAAATTTACGTAAATGTTATTGTGCAATGATCCGCATACGTTATTTCATACAGTGTAGCAAACAAAGATGGAAACGCTTATGTTGACTTGTGAAATTTTAAATGCTGACAGTTTTCAGAAGTTTAAAGTGTTGCATGATACTTGAGAAAGCTCAAGAGATGGGTGCCTCAAGTATTGTATAAATGAGTAATTACACACACACACACGAAACGCAACAAACATACGTGGTATTACCGTAACATCTAATCTGTCTTGGAAACCCAGTATAGCACAATTACTTCAGTCTGCCTCTTAAGAAACTGAGATGTCCTCGTCACACGCCGAAGAGTCTCCTCTTCTGAGACAAGGGCTAATTTGTTCTGTTATGGAGAAAGATCCCGATTCCTCTATCAAGGAATAAAGTATTGAAACTGAACTGAACTATGGAGAAATGCCCTCATGTCTAGAAGGTTTTAACACTATGTTTGTACTTCCTTGACAGTACTGAGCCTAAAGTAATCCGAATATCAATTCACACAATCCGACGAGTTTCTTGTGTTTTCAGTTTTCAATGTTTAATTCCTTGGTAGAGGAATTGGGATCCTACTGCTGTCAGTAGGTACCCCTGTACAATAATACCAGAAGCATCTGGCAAGAGTCGCGATTACATATAAATATAACAAAAGGGCTTACTAAAGCCTAAGGAAATTAGGATATTCCTTCAACACAACATCAATATTATTCACATAATGTCTGGCCAGTATGGGGAGGGTCATCGTGTCTCCGTTAGGTGGGCGGGAAATCCAGTGGGATGGCTGCTTCTCGAACTTCTCTCTGCTTGCGGCGAATTTGAGTCCTGAGTTGTAGAGGTGTTCGAGGAACAACGTAGTCAGTTGTGGTCTTGTTACAGCCACTCTCTCTCTCTCTCTCTCTCTATCTCTCTCTCTCGTATAGATATCACTTCGAATCTCCTTCCGACAGCTGGCTGTCTGCGTGCCTCCGCCAATGGCCAGGCCACTTTGTACTCGGCAGGCTAGTGTGTCACACAATTACTTTGTCTAGGGCCCTAATACCGGTGAATACCAATGGACTTCTTCGTTAGAGGAAGTGAACATCTTTCTCCCAAGAGTACCAGATCTGCCAGGTTACATAGGATGTTATTACGGGAGCCCAGCAACAAAAGAGACTTTGGCAGACCAATCCATCACCATGGAGGCTTTGTCGTAGCACAAGTTGCAGTGGTAGAGGACAGACCCCGAGACCACCGTAACATATTCTTATCGTACCAGGTATTCATGTCCTCGGCCTATTGATCATCAATGCACGGAGGATGGTAGCACTAATGATATCAAGGTGACGGACTATCCTTCAAAAAAATAATTCAAAACTAGCAAAGGCTGGATGCGTCAAAGCACCGTTTCCCCTGTCCAACAGGAGAAAGCTAGCACAGCCCAAGGACCATGCGGGCAACACAAGACAGTGATCAGGACCACGAAGTGGAAAGGACGCTTGACAATCTTCAGGGTGATCCACCTTAAGGCCGTTCCCCCAAATCCCTCCAACTTAGAACAGAAGTGAGGTTATTGCCTCCGCCCTTGTCGGGTCTTGGAAGAAACTCTTTGGCTGAGGATATGTCTGACGAGGAAGACGATCATCCCTCTCCCAGCCGTGAGTCTGTCGACTTATAGCTTCCTGAACAGAGTGGAAGAGAACGGTATTACTCTGGGGGAAAGACAAGAGAGGATGTGTCGAGACAAATGTGACTCAGTCCTTCAGATTTAAACGGCGAAGGAAGTCACAGAGAGGGTAAAGAATCCGAAAAGAAAGGAAACGGAAAAGATTTGAAAAAATCGTAAAGGAAGTCCTTATGTGCAGCTTTTTGGCAACTCCTGCGGGTGACCAAATAGCTGATGAAGATATGTGCAGACACAGCTCTAACGGAGTGAGGTCATCACGGCTCCTGCTGCCAAGTCGAGGAAGCAGCAAGAGGTCTTTAAGCCTTGCCAGCCTCAGTCTTCTCCGTCATTGGATCCCAAGCTCACTCCATCCAGCGGCCAGCCTCCTGCATATAAATCCAGCCTCTCAGGCGCAGCAATATATTTCTTGCAACGGATGTCTAGCCGTCTAGAGCCTACAGGCAGTCATCAAGAGCCCTAAAATCACAGCCTTCCCATTTGCTACGGTCCAGAGAAAACGGATGATAATCTGTACCTGATGCTTAACACAAACATAGGTTGAATTCATCCTAGCATTACTTTCGACATGAGAGCAGCACCTGAATAAATGCTGTATATATTCATTGCAATATTTCATCACAAGGACTTATCACAGTGTACATCCTTCCAGTGTGACTGTCAAGTATGATGGTGGGTAAAATATGTATGTATTATTCTAGAAGTAAAAAGTTGCATGACAGTAGAGAATGGTTATGAGATTGGGCCCTACAAGTGCAAAATTCCCTCCCTGTAAGGTACAAATAGGTAATTACACACACACACACACACACACACACACACACACACACACACACACACAGACGCCCACCACACTCATGTGCTTATGCAAAAAGTAGAAGTATCCAGCCCCTCCTTGATCTGAAGTTCTTATGTGATTAATTAATTAGATATCATTATGAACAACCCCCACCCCTGCCCCCTCCCCTTACAGCTCTGTAATTTCTCATCTTAATATTTCAGCCGAATAGCTGTCTAAATCAAAGAACTCGTTCTTTATCTTATCTATTATCATTCACATACATACATACGTACACACACATAATTTTCACCCAGAGTCCATGCAAGGCGAAAAGATTCCCAGGAAGCCTTAATATTACAGGACAAGTGGGCCGAGCCTTCAAGACAGAGATGAATGTTTTGCTTGGCATTCATCCACACCAGTAATTAGCAAAAGATTTTAGAATTTTAATGAGCAAACAGGATGACAAAATATGGCACATGGCTCGGTGTTTTCTGCAGATTTACGGTAATTACTAAACCTTGATGAAAATATGGCCTAATTAGCTTTAAGGCTTCGGAGATAAATCCATCACTTGCACGATGATTGGAGAAGAGGCAAATGGCCAAGAGGTTTATATTAAATCATATGATACTCGTATGGTACAACTTGCCAGCAGCGTACCACAGAGGCAGTCAGCACCCTAGGTCTTCCGTGAAAGCTCTCCCGAACCTCACATTTTACAGACGTTGCCTCTTAACTACTTTTCTCCATAGCCAAGCAGTAATACTATGGTAGGACAACTCCGCGACGAACCCAAGAGATCGGCACCCCGGGGTCTTCTCTTCCAGTCTTCTTCCAAACCTCATCTGTCTCCCGGTTTATGAGGCCCTGATTTCCTCACTCATATTTTATCGAAAAAGATGATTTAATGTTTCCAAACTTCGCACCATTTTAACGACCCTAAGACACTCTTCGACAAGACTTGTTAACATATGGAATGATTTACCTATTAGAGCAGTTGAAAGTAACATAGGTACATTTAAGAAGTCTGAACTTAAGAGTTACTTTGCCTCAAGTGCACGAATGACAATATTTCTCCTCGAGTCATCTACTTAATTCTTCAGCCTCAGTCACACCAGGCTCTATGCTTCCGATTTCCTCAACTATCATAAACATCATCGAAAAGACTTAATGGTCTATAGTTTTTTGATATATTACTGGGCTGGCATTTTCAAGCCATTTCTGGTTATTCGCAAACGAAAACAGAGAATTGTAATCTGACAGTTTGGGGTCTTAAAAAGGGGACGGCCTCTGCTCAGTGAGGTTCAAACATTCTATCATCAACATACTAAATTGTGTTTAACAGAGAATTACACTATTGATTGCTAGGGCAGTAACTGTCCGTCTTCCACATTTACCATCGTATGCAACCGGATCAACCCGATTATGACCTCTGGTTTCCGTAAAATGGAAAATCATCTGATTTTATAAACTCTTATCATCGATATAACTATAACATTCTCAGGCTAACGCTACTGGTTTTAACATCTGCAGATTGTTCGTCCCCGTACGTTATGTTGCAGAGATAGCGAGGATACATTACTTGGTGAACACTTGGAGAAGTCTTCGGGGTCTTCTACCCTTACAGCTCGGGCTGGGCCTAGAAACCCAGATTTTCCCCACAGAGGATCATAATAGATGGGGAGTATATGAGAGTACATGGAAAGGGTAGATGACGGGAGACCTCTGAGCAAGTCTTCGGGAGTCTTCGATCCCCACAATTCGAGGTGGGCCAAGGCTGACGAGGTTACCTGCAGCGCAGACCTGTAGGAAAGGTATCACAGGACCCACTCAGCCACTCACATCTCCCTCCGGCTTAACTGCCAGCAGGAAGAAAATAATAAAGAAAAAATCTACAATGCAAGGAAATATATTGCCATGAAAATCTTGATATGAAAATATGGACGCGAAAAAGCTCCACTTGATAACAGATGCTCTAGCCAGGATTATGAAAAAGAAAAAAAGGTTGAATGATAAATGGTAATTAATAAACCGGATTATTTATTGATAAAAAACCGAACATGAATGAAATATCTATGCAATCGCGATTTGAAGTATAACATTTTTTTTTGCTTTATATATACAAGGGGTACTTTATTGCAATGTTCAACCACTCTACCAACTGAAACAGAAAATAGCCAACTTTTCTATTGCGTCGCCTTCTCTTTTTCTTCATACAGATATTTCTAGCTATTGGCTCTCTGTCTAAAGTGACGAAATATTTATATTCTGTTCTGTCGAAACTACTTAGTATTTTGGAAAATTTTACTAGATCACTTGGGAGTCTGTACCGTTTTGGGGAGAGAATAATCTTAGGTCTATAAGACTTTGCTCATAACGCTTATTTCTTAGGGAAGGGATTGGTTTCGTTGCTCTTCTCGGAATTCGTTCTAGTTTTTTCTTAATCTGTTGTCAGGTTTGGTGACCAAGTGTGAACAGCGTATTCCAAATGAGGTCTAACGAAGGTGTTGTAAAGGATGAATTATATATCCTTTGTTATGTTGTTTATACATCAGTCTATAAAACCTTGCATCCTGTTGGCTGTATTGCCCTGCAGCTAGGCATTGTTCAACGTATTTCAGGTCATTACTCATAATCAGTCCAAGGTCCTTTTCTTCTCTGACTTCTAATTGTCTTCTCGCACACTTATCTCTGAGAACAGTTCCACAGACCCAAGGCAAGAGGGAGAATGAAAAGAAATATTCTCCGGCTCAGTCTCAAAGTCATGGTAAATCTGGCTATGTGTACATTATGATGTTAACTCTTCATAGAGAACTTCACTGAGTCACCATGCCCTAGAGATACGAACATACCACTAGAAAAATAAAAAGAAAGAATTCGCACTTACTCTGCCCCGTAAAGTGCTGCAAGTCGTACACAAGTTATACCTAGACTCCCACACTTTGCTGGTCGTTCACGTCAGCCCCATTAACACCAGCAGGAGTTGCACTCGCTTTGGATATTAGGCAATTTATGGAGGAAACTTTGTTAATCGACACTTTAGACGCTGAATGTTTTGCAGATACGAATGGGAAGAAAAAAATATCAAACTGCTTTGGGTACTTAGAGACTGGTAAGTTTACGAGTAACGGCGGGACAGAGGAAATAATTAAACATTACGACGGTTTGGACCATGACCGGAATTACTGGATTACTGTTTATGGAGAACTTTCATCAGATAGCGGTTAGCGTTGCTGACCGTGACGCATTTCACGGGCCGCCTGTGGTCGAGTCCGCACAGGTTCGAGTCCTGGTCGCAGCAGCCGGTCCTCAGTCAACCCAGCTATTAATTCTCCCTTAGGGGCAGGTCGATAAGATAGGTACCTAGCTTAGGCTAGAGTATATATATATA
>JAYMFT010382480.1:0-20418 GCA_038088735.1 Panulirus argus
GTGGGGAGAGTGTGTGTGTGTGTGTGTGTGTGTGAGAGAGAGAGAGAGAGAGAGAGAGAGAGAGAGAGAGAGAGAGAAAGGAAGCCATATCATCTCTCCGAAGGGGGTATATTAGCATGATGCCCGGGATGATATGCGAGACCTTGGTAGCTGCTTACAGAGCGTTCTTGGCAACCTCCCGGATTCAGGCTACCATGATGGGGAAAAAAAAAAATGTCCATTAGTCACCATTTTTAGGGCTGGACAGTGCGAGGCGCTAAGGATACAACTGCCTCGATTACACTACGAAAAATGTGACGGTATTCTTATGATGTCTAGAAGTTCACTGTCCACATTTATACAAAGAGTCAGTGTTGGAAGAAAAAGTTGAAAAATATGAATAAAAAGAATTATTCAACCCGTTTACAAATGTCCAATGGGGATAATAATCTAACTGTTACAAAAGGGAAACACCTGTAAAAAAAAAAATAAATGTATCTGACAATTTGGGATGTCTCGTTCCCCTTACTCGTGACGCGTAACGGACGAGGAAAAAACAAAAATAAACATACAAACACAGACGACAATCACACACACACACACACACACACACCAGAAACACAAACAGTTTCGCCAATACTCCTACCCATGTAACACAGGCAGTGTGTGCGTGTGTGTTGCGTGTGGAAGTGTTGCCTGACCAGCAGGTGTAGTGGGAAGCCCCTGCCCCTGGAGCCGTCAACAACAACTCTGCCCCCAAGGAAGGTGCGATTCATGGCGACAGGACCACTGCCGGAATAAATCTGGCTATCCCTGTACACCTATGTATTCCTGAAACAAACCAACATTACGATCCAAACACAATGTATAGCACCGACGGGGATTCTGTGGTTACATAAATTCACTAACAGTCTAAGCTGTAACTAAACTGCGCATGTTAGTGTTAAAGAAAAACAATCTGCGCGTACATTATGCGCACCGGACGACATGAGCGCAATAACTACGATTATGAATGTATGATGTCCGGATGTGCTGGGGAAGAGAGACAGTCATTCATAGAGAGGTCTTTGATGTATACTAGGCAAAGGGAGACCTTAAAGAACTTTAAAATTAAAAAAGATTCAGCATCTTAAAACATTTTCCTTTCTCGAAAATCACTCACAATTATGGAGACGAAATCACCTTCCATATGTCAAAGGATTTTTTTTTTCCACCCCTCAGCTACACATCAATAAGCCTCTTTTCCACAGTACATGCTATAAATTACACTATACCCCCAATCTATACAGGGAAATAGGCACGACAGCTGAAGGGAAGAAAACGGCGTAAGGGAGGACTACTTTATTTTCGTTCCTAGGCTCGGTCAACAGTAGAAGCTGGAGACCGGATTGGTACAAATAACACCCCCTCACCCCCGCCCCTCCCCTGGTGACATTCGGGACATACAGCCGTAACACGCGACCCTCTCTCAACACGTGTAGGCCTACTCTTCCCTTCCACACCCCACTTCTCTCCCCTCTGGACGTGTGCCCCCTCTCTCCCTCCCCTCACGCATCGAGTCACGCTTACAATTCCCCGGAAGCCATAATAATACTCTCCCTGACCTGCCCAGGACTTCCCCCCATACAACCTCCATCATTCCTAGGTCTGTCCTTAGTTTTAAACCCTTCCTATCTTTACACATAATATATATCATCTGACATGAGTATGAGCGTATATACAAATATACACACACTACTTATATACACATTTATCTACATTGGTAGTCTTGGGGAGCGTAAGATTACGAAGCGTATCGACACATTACGCGTTTGCAGCCTCACAACTAAACACAACACCTTGTGACTGAGTAGAGACCACCTGGAGCCGTTCACCATCGGTTTCAGGCTACTGAAACCAGGCTCCTCCTTCCTAAAGGAGAACCACAGGGGCCAGCGAAACCAATTTTAGGTCGCATCCACGTGGTCAGGGGAAGTACAGGCAGGCTTAAAGATGGCACCATCACACCCAAGGACCGTTACCGTCGAGATGAAGGTGTTAATTCTAAGTCGTAACTTTCCCTCCTGTGTATTTCCTGTGTCTCAGTCTGTTGCATATCGTGCCTCAGCTCCGTGTGGCGACGGTCCCCGTGTGGCGTGGTTTCCATGTGGTGTGATGTCCACGAGGGGTGGTCTTCTTCATGCGGCGTGGTCCTCATGTAGGGTGGACTCCGAGATCCGTGGTGGGTGTGTGTGTGTGAGAAGCGTCCGGCGGATGTGCCCCATCTCCACCGTCCCTCCTCTGCACCTAAGTAGATAATGTCAGAGCCTCACCTGCGCCCAGTATGTCTTCCCTTCCTCCACTCCCTTCCCCTCTATGACCCCCCCCCCCATAGTGCTATTCTTCCCTCTTCCAAACTCTCCTCCTACTTCCCCTCTCCAGCTCCTATTCCTTCAGCTCTCTCCTCCATCATCATCTCCTCCTTTCCCTAGAGTCACTCACTTTCCCTCGTTCCTCTTCCCCTCCCGTCCTTCCTTACTGCCCTCTCCTCCCTTCCCCCTGTCTTCGCTCCCCTCGCTATCCCTTCCGGGTTCATTACCGGGACCCACTCCTAGATCCTCCCCTGTCTCCGGCCAGCACTTCATCCTGCACTCGCCTCTCATCCAAAGCCTCCACTATGAGGTCTCCCTCTGTAAGCCCTACACCCTCCGTTGGCACTCCCTCTGTGAGGTCTCCCTCTGTAAGGTCCCATCTCTGTAAGGTCTTCTGCTGTAAGGTCCCCTCCCTGTATGGTCTCCCACTGTCAGGTCCTCTCCCTATAGGGTCTCCCTCTGTGAGGTCCCCTCCCTGTAGGGTCTCCTTCTGTGAGGTCCCTTCCCTGTAGGGTCTCCCTCTGTAAGGTCCTCTCCCTGTAGGGTCTCTCTCTTCGGCCCCTTCCCTTACGAGGTCCTCCTTCATTTTTCCTCCTACTCAAGCACCTTTTATTACACTTATTTTTTTCCATCTGCCACGCCCCTTCGTTCCCTCGTGTTCCATGTCCTCACTACAGTTCCTAATACTTACAGAGCTTCCCGTTCTCCCCTAGTTTCTCACAGGGCTTCCCATTCTCCCCTCGTTTATCTTATTACTTCTTTGTTGCTGCCCAACATACGCACCGCTGCCTGACCTCTTGTTTTCTCTTCCACTCATCTGCACCATGGCCCCACCTGTCGTTTTCTTTTCCCCTTATCTATACCATGGCCCGACCTCTCGTTTTCAACAAACAGTGAACTCCACCCCTCTCGTACTGCCAATCCTTCCCTTGTCTACTCGTTCTCTCCTTGAGCCTCCCCTCCCATGATTTCCCCTTCCTTAGCCACCCACCACCAACAGCTCCCTCTTCCACTCATCCAGACCAGTGCTAGTGGGTCCCCCCTCACGGGGAGCTAGCTATTTCGATACTGCCACCTTAGTCCTACAACAGCATCGACGGAATCAGGCAGAGACTGACATCATCCGCTTATATTACGGGAGGGGGGGGGGGGGTTCCAGCGGAATGGATAACATGGGTTCACACTAGGGGGGGGGGGGGGGGGGGGATGAGTGACGGGGGAAACTGACAACATGGGGAAGGTATGACCCAGTGGGAGTTCAATCAATAGCTCCCCTACACCATGCACCAATAACGTCACCCACTGACAGCTCACAGTTGGCCCTATCTCGCCAGACCGTGCAATACCAATTGACAGCTCCCTTTACCAACGCTCGTTCCTAGAACCACCCATCCGTTCCCTAGACGTATAGGCACATCACAAACGCGGCCGGTGTAACTAAAAAAAATGCAACGATAATTACTTCCGGAAGGGACGGGAATTTTATTCTTTTTAATGAATTGCAAAATAAATTAAAGTTCGGATGTTTACACGCATACAGTGTGTTCCTTTGGGGAGTGGGCGTGGTTGAATTTGGCGCGTGGTTCCCCGTTTGTTAGGTGGCTTTTGATTGGTTCCTTCAACTGTCAGACATTAATTACCCATTTCCACTTCCCTCTCAGACAATGTAACAATGCACACAATATCGTCCTTGTGCACGAACCATGATCAATTCTACGAGAAACGACAATCAGAGGCCTGTTCTCACTGCATGTACGCCTTCAGACGGTTTCCTAAACTGACCTGTCTTACATATGCTTGACTATGGTTCTGAAGGTCTTCTACCCCCGCAGCTGGGTCTGGGGCCTTACGTATACCTTACGATGGTTTGGGAGGTCTTCTACACCCACAGCTGGGTCTGGGACCTTACCTTACCTTACGTGTACCTCACGATGGTTTGGGAGGTCTTTTACCCCCTACAGTTGGGTCTGAGACCAAGCTGTCATGGTGCTCTCTTGCTTCATCAGGCTGTTGGAGGCGCGGTCTGCAGACCTCACTGTCCATCACAACAGACAATCACAGTAATGAAAATGAAAACAGATTCTTATACTAATCATGAAATTCAGTGGTCACTTTTGAGGCATCTGCAATTTCAGCAACAGAGGTGGCAACTCGGTCCGTAGTGGTTCAGAAACTGTTATCTCGCGAAAAATCTTATACAGGCATCACTGATCGATATAACTCCCTACATTCTTTTCTCTTAAAAGGTTGTCCACATGGCACGGGTAAGTAAAAGCACGCCCCAATCGGGACCACGTCGGATGAAAAGATACGAGAATCTATCGAAAAAAAAGAGATAAATAAAATCGATGCAAGTTACTTGCAAAGGAAAAAAAAAATATATATATATATATATAACACAGAAGCAAGTGTGGGTGAGACCTGATCACGTCGCCCTACAGATAACATATACCACAAGGAGAGAGACGTATAACATATACCACAAGGAGAGAGACGTTCATTATTCACTACTACCCGCCCACCCCTATGTATTGCCCGGGGGCAGACACGCTTGTATGTCACCCCTCGAGCCATTCACCTGAATGCATCAATCGGGGCGGACATCATTCACCAACCAAGCTCAACCCCATTCGCCTGAATGCATAACCCGAAGGCAGATGTGCTGCTATTCAACCTCCCACCCCACCCAACCACACTCCCTCCCTCACCCCCCAACGGCTTCTCATCAAGCCAAGAATCAATTACACCTCAAATGTTCCTGGTCCATTGTGTGTGTGTGTGGCTCTGATGGTCACCCAGAGATGCACGGGGGTGGGAGAGGAGGAGGATAGATTAGAAGAAGGAAGGAGGGAGGGAGGGAGGGAGCCCGAGGCTGAAGACAGCTGTGATTGGCGAGTTGGGGGAATGACTATTAGAGGGAGTCGGAAATGACTGGAAGGGCTTGAAGGGGAAGGAGAAGGGAGGGGAGAAGGCGGGAGGGGGGAACTGGAGGAAAGGACATCATCTGAGGAGCAACACACAACAGTCTCCGGGATGTATGAGGCCGTCTCATTCCTCCTGGTTCCTCTGGCTGATCAAGCGGCACGAGAGGAACGGAAGGTGATGATGTAACGCTATGTCTGGATGAAAAGGGGATAAAAGAGAGACAAAAAAGGAAAAAATCAAGTAGACATATGACTTAAGAGAAAATGCCTCATATGAACAAGATAATGGAACACGTCAAGGAACTATGACAGACAAAGGTGAGAATCTAAACCATTCTCACAGTCCATTGTATCTCGTTCACCCAAATCATCCCTCATCCGGCAGGCGTCTTGTTTTCTTATGGATGACAGAATTAGCTTTGCATCGAAGTCAACAATGTTCCTCACAAGGTGGTACGGCGTCCCAGCACCACTTGAGATAACTTTTTTTTATTTTTCAACTTTCTAAGCCACGCGGACCACCACCACCTGCTTCCTGTTGCCAATGAAATGGAAATCAGCCAAATGCGAAGCGAGAATAATGTCCTTCGAGCGCAGGATCCGAGACCCTCAAGGCTTCGCTACACAATGGTTCAAGGATTTATGGAACGCTGGTCCAAATATAAAGAAGACTTCGCAAAATTGGGATTCGAGGCTTCACAGAGAAAAAGGTTTCGAGAGTTTAAAGATACGAAAGAGTTCACAATAAATAGATTCCAAGCTTTGTGGAGAACAGCTTCGAGGCTTCACAGGGGTTCACTAAGACTCGAGGGTTTAAAAATACCGAAGAGCTCACAAGAGAGTGATTCGAGGGTTCACGAAACGACCATCGGTCACGGAAAGACAATTACCACTGTTACGGTTAATCATTCCCCCTAAACCTAAACCAGGCGGGGGATAGCATAATGTCTTAAAACGGCCGCCCGCCGTCCTCCTCCTTCCGTGATGCGGCACAACAAGAGTCCCTGTGCAGGCGAAGGAGAGATACAGACAAAGAGTAGTCCCGGGCAGCGTTGGTCCGCCACCGAAGCCACCAACCCACCTCACATGGGGGTTAGATACGCAAACAAAGAGGCAAATACGTAGATATTCGAGGTACTCCAATATCAAAGGCATACGAGAGAGAACAGGGCTGAGTTGAGGTAGACGTGAGAGGAGGAAGTATGGAGTGAAGGGATGGAGTGTACATGGGATACGTCTAAAACAACAGTGTCTTCTGACTGATAATGGGACAAGTCTAATACAGAAAACGGAAAAAAATGACGAGACTACGAAGTTCACCCACTTGAAGGCGTGAAATGTAGGTCAGGGCGACCTACTTTTCCCGGTGGGGGATGGCGAAGCGCTCATCAGCACTGCATCTCCGTATACGAAGTTACGTGAACGCAAATCAAATACCGACTCGGAGAGATGAGCTCGGATGCACAACTTTAACGAAGGCGTTGGACGTAAAAAACTCAAGCAAGGCGTGGGAGCGCATGCGTGCGCGGACACGAACGTGTACGTGAAAGGGCAGCAGAGTAGTACTAGTAGTAGTAGTTCCTCTTAGTTCGTGAAGCGAACAGATGAGGAAAACTGCCGGGGGTGAAGAAAATGGGGCAAGTCAACGGTTAAAAAAAAACGGAGCGTCAGGGTGAAGCAGCGGCAGCTGAGAGAGAGAGAGAGAGAGAGAGAGAGAGGTCTAACACTCCTGAAGCATTAAAGACTCTCCAGGGACTCTACTCAAAAAGTCCCGGAGCGCTTCGAGGGCCCGATGCCATCTGCCTATACACTCGCCAAGGAGGGCATCCTTAACCTTTAATAGGAGAAAAATCGCAAGGGAGGAGATAGGCTCGAGGAGGAGGAGGAGGAGGAGGAGGAGGAGGAGGAGGAGGAGGGTGAAAAGTGTGGGAAGGAGAGGAAGAATGTGAGAGAGAGGGAGATAAACAGATAATCACACGAAGCAGGAGGGGCCCTTGGAAGTACCTACATTAATTACCTCGATAATCCACAAATCCACTAAAAATTAATCCACCAATATCAGCAGCCCGCAAATCTAATAATCCCCTGATATAAATAACCCTCAAATGTAATAAACATTTATTACATTAGCCAGTGACTTGCCACATATTTCTCGGCAACAAGATACAATAAGGAACAACACTGCGCTTTTCGTAACAGAAAACAGAACTTAATGGACTATAAACTATACGAGTATTACCGCAATATATATATATATATATATATATATATATATATATATATATATATATATATATAAACAGGCGTGACGTACATTGTCGCAGGGCTTATGGTTATAGGCCTGTATTACATTTGATTACTTTATTTAGAAAGGAATAAAATCATTTAGTTCCCTGTTCTGTCAAATTGGTTCGATGAATGTGTGCACTAGCTCTATATTTAGGAACGTTCTCTATTCATTCCACTCCGGCACTGCAATCGATTCAGTTTATATGTATGACTTTTCAGGGTCAGGTCGAAAGGTCATCTCATCGTGCCAAAGGTTACAGTTTTTCTCAAAGGACTTGTACCGTCGGTCCTCAAGGACTGTACCATCGGTGCTTTAAGAGTGGGACCATCATGCTTGGGCGTTGTACCGTCGTGATTACCGATTGTACCGTCGTGCTCAACGACACACGACACTCATCGAGACTGACTGGAAGCGCGCGACGTCGAAGATACACACCAAAACAACAACACAGACTGCCATCACTCTAGAAATGCACTATACCGGGAGGGAAACAAAGGACAACTCCCCGACTATAATGACCGAATCAGATCACTATTTCGTCGGCTGTCGGTAACAGACGTACTGTAAGGGGGCAGTTCGTACGTACCATAACCCACGCCAACCACAACCGTCTGAATCACTCCACACTCGGCATTAGGACCCCGTGTAGGGCCGCAGTCTGACGTGAGCAGAATGGAAATGAGGCCTCATACACTCACTGCGGCGCCTCATGAATCATTAATGAGTTATGAGGAGAAGGAAACATATTGATTTACAGCTCAAGATGATGTTTCTGTGTGGCGGACGGCTTGAGGGGTTGGCGGCAGAGCAGGGCAGAGGGAAACCCGTGCTGATTCCCTGACAACGTTGGTGATTTTCTGCTACTCCCACGTGCCGTCTGTCTCTCTCCCTTCCTCCCTCCCACGCCCTGTCTCCTCCCTGCTCACCCACATGCTTTCTCATCACTAACTGCCCCTGCTACCTTTCCTAGACAGAGTGAGCGAGAGAAAGACAGACTGCAACCATGTGTAGAGGGAGCGACACAAGTCTCTCTCTGTTCCATCGACTCCCACAAATAAAAGCAAGTTATTACGATGGGAAATGCTGACGACCATCCGGTCAACATGAGGACCTCCAGCGGACGACCTGGGGGAACAAGAGGCCGGGACCACCGCCTACCATAACTGGTAAATCCTGGACTCATCCCACACCATATGGCAACGCTCGTCCAGAATTGTCCATACGCTGAATGGCAGACAATTTGGATCCAGCAGGAGGCGCTCAACGGATGAGTCTGACATCAGTCTCCCCACTACCAACACGCTCCTGGCTTCCGTGGCGTAGCGGCCGGCTTTGCCGGTCGTGATTTGCCTTACAAGTCCCACCCGGGTTCGAATCCTTGGGCGCGGCTTTCGGCCCGCGGTTTACCCCAGCCGTTCCAACCTCCCCTCGGGGCTGGTCGGATATAAAACATTACCCCAAAAACCACCCGTGTCACGACCCTGGTCCCCGATGGGTGTCGTTCACAGCGCGAGGCACCACGAACTACTCCTGAAACTAAAGGCATTTGTATCCACGGTGGTATTTCACGCCACCTCAATGACTGCTCCACAGACGAGCTCTTATCTGTGCTGGACGGGGTAGGAGGATCTGACCAGAAGCCAGGAGAGTCAGGCCTGCCCCTGGGTAGAGTTCTGGGTCCTCTTGTAGAACGTGTACTTCGGTAACTAGTACTACCACTCCTTTTAATTACCCTAATTTCTTCCTCTGATTACTTACACTGATGATCCTAACTCTTTTAATGACCGTATTTTCATCGTCTTTAATGACCTTACCGTTAATGGCCTTACCTTCAAGGATCTTTAATGACTATTCTCATAATCACCTCACAAGCTTAAGCCTCCGGTTGAAGATGCACACTGACCTTCTCCTCCGAAGAGGTGACGCCGTCTGTGATGCACACCATCAATCGATGCCTCCCACACACACACACACACCCCAATGGGGGCGACTTACGACAGATTGCATCAGCAGTTGGGAAACCAGTGATGATGAACAATTACTCAGCAACACGGTGTGACATCTGACCTACACTTGCTGATGAAAGTGTCTAGTTACAGGCCCCATTGATCATTCGGTCAACGTCGGGGCGAAATGTGACCGATTCGTTACAATAAAGGCAACGCGATAAGGTGAGCGAGTGTGGAAGCACGGAGAGCAAACGCTTTAAGGAATATATCTACATACTCAAGACACCAAAACTTACAAAACACGTTTAACGACGCAAAATTCTGTTCCTACCTTTAATAGGCTCCACTTTTCTAGATCCAAGGTCTCAAGTCTTACCTTACGCCTAGTGGGAGAACTAAAGATCACACAGACTGACCTACCTTGAGACTAAGCAACAAGAGAACGAGTCTAAATCTCATGAGAGGTAGCGTGTATGGTTGGCTGTCGTGTGTAACACCAATAACCTCTCGAGCACGACGGTTCGAAACCCCCTTGGTTATGATGTTCTGGCCTCTAATCCGATGTATCGAAGGGCTACGCTACGGTACGCAAGGGCTATAATGCGCAAGGCCTGTGCCGTCGAGGTCGAGTCGTAACGGTAGTATTCTAGGGGGGTCTTACCGGCGTCATTCAAGGGGGGTCGAGTTCCCTCACCATACGCACCCTCTGCCCTCCACACGCACCCTTTGCCCTCCATACGCACACACACCCCTCCCCTCAACCAAGTTGGACGTTGAGGGTGGAAGACGCACCGACACACAAACTACGACAAAGAGCAGTAGTAGCGGTAGCAGCAACAACCGAAGTTCTACCTCACCAAAGAACACCACACAACCATTTTCTACAATTTTCAGCCCCCACTCGTCTCGCCTGGTTCTGCGCCGCTCACGCGACGCAACGCCAGAGACTTCACTTCAGGTGGTCCTCCTCCGAACAAATAACGTGTGAAGCCACTCGCCTCACTTCAGCATCGTCCCCTCTTAACAAAAAACTTGTAAAAACACAATGGCGGAATAAACAAACACCACTCCACTCCCAGCAACAACTCTCGCCGTTAAAAGGTTGAATCAAAACTCAGTTTTATATAACATAAATATCAAGGAACATCCCCGTAACACACACGTGGGTACTTTAGTGGTACGCTTCGAAATGACCTAAAAGAAAATATTTGAGAGAGAGAGAGAGAGAGAGAGAGAGAGAGAGAGAGAGAGAGAGGGGGGGAGAGAGAGGCTAGAGGTCAGAAAATACTTATGAATGACATTCCCGATGAAAGACTCTCGGGGCTGGGCTTTTGTGACGTCGCCGTGACGCAGGTATGACGTCAGAACGCCCACACCAACAGCTGTTGCCCTTCCACGCCTCGGAGGTGCGCGCGCGTTCTTATTCATTTATCTACATTCTTTTTTTTCCCCTCTCCTGCAGCCGGATATCAACCTACGCGGACTTCTGTAACGTCGGGCGTTACATAACGTCCTCCAGTGACGGGCTAGAACCTAATAAAATACGATCGGCCAAGGGTATCATCAACGAGCTCATCCCCATCAATGCCTCATTATCACCATCATCATCATCGTCATCAATATCGACACCACTATCATCATCGTCATCAATATCAATGCCATTATCATCATCGTCATCAATATCAATGCCATCATCGTCGTCGTCGTCATCAATGCCACTGTAATCATCAATGACGTTATCGACACATAAGAATGCGTCATCGGGCTACACTACTCCCACACATGTAAGAAATAAATACAATGCATCAACAATGAAAACAAAAAAAAAAATGCAAATCTATCGTAATTACAGATCAATTACAACTGACAATGTTACAACTGAAAATATAAAAAATCGAATGAGAGGGTATCACACAGGTATCAAAGTTAATAAGAAAAAATTACCACCAAACACTAAAGACAACAAGACGAAAAAAAAATATAATTGATAAAAAAAGATAACCAGCAGCACTAATTACATTACCAACATGATAATGAGAAACAAAGTAATTAGTATAATAATCAGTGTCCAATCCCGTCTCTTCAATCTTTAACATCAACACAGTTTAAAATGAATGACATTCTATGCATATTATCCAATGCAATGTCGTCCTCCCCCGCATACCTCCGACCATACCGCATCTTCACCATCTGTGTCTTCCTTCATGGCTTGCACCCACCTGCATCACCCTCCCTCAACACCATCTCCCATCCGTAAGACCCGTGCTCTCCCAAAAACTACACATCAACCTATATATATATATATATATATATATATATATATATATTTACAGAAAATCATGGATATTCAACCCCTTGAGCATGGCAGCGCGACCACTGTGTGCGATGTAGTGAATATGAGTTTTAACGCTTTAAGGTCAGGTCAAAGGTCAAGCGATGACGAACATTACATACCAGCAGAATTCAGTATCCTTACTTTAATAAACGTTGAAAATGGCAGACACACGGCCATGAGCATGAACTTGTGTTCATGGCTATCTGTAATAAGTTTTTTGTACTAAACGAGAAGGTAGTTCTACACTCGCGGAGTCCTACAGACAAGGGAAAAAAAAAATCCACCAAGCCCTCCCTTCTGTCTAGGACAGAGCTAATTCTCTCGTAGAACCTTAAGAGGTTAGTTACACATGACCTCCTTTCCTTAAAATCGTGCCCTCTCTCTCTCTCTCTTGAGTAATTCATCTTATTGTCAAACAACGTTTAAAACCTCTGCGTGCTATCTACACTTATGACTTCATTTATTTCATGCCTTGCATTTAGAACTTTAGTTCAACAAATGGTAAGCCTACATCCCAGACTCTTTTCTGAGACACCCTGTATATCAAAGCATCTTTTAACAGAACCTCAACCCAAAATGCCAACACGTGAATATTCCTCCTCCTCCAACCGGTTATCGACGCATCCACTTTCAGTTCGAATCTAATCTACATTAATCAACCCAACAGTGTGAAACCAGATCCGAAAATACACCCCACGATGCCAAAAATTCTTAAACACAGCAATAAACGATATTTTTCGGCACGTTCACACGGGTCGTTACTAAACAGGACCCAATCCCACAAAGTGGCAACTCGCAAGTTGCCGAACTCCGCCAGCGGAGACTCGAGAGGGAAACAGTTCCCAAACACCATTAACGGATTTACTACTTCCCCAACGCTTTACAAATTTTCAAACATTTACCGCGGTGAGTACACGTATCCGCGGTTTAATATGCATTTCATCAGCACTAACTTGTTCTCCTGCATTCGAAGTATTTGTGTAATTCTTTCTGATGTTAATATCGGCCTTGCCAAATGCCTATTCCACTATGAAGAATATCCTATGTTCTGGATTTTCCGATGTATTTATTTTTTTCTTAAACGTAAATATATCCGCCATATATTTCACTGACTAACACTTGTCTCCTTTCCTTATCATCAAATCATGTATAGCTATTTGTATTATATTTTCTTAATATCTTTACCAAATGCATAAATCATCACATTAAATTTTCTTGAGTGAGTCATAAACAAGAACTTTCTTCAATAATAACTATAATAACATATAACAACCTAGCATAATATTCATACTTATGTTCTTTGTTGTATGTAATCATTCCGCAGTTCAACTTTTTTGTATACAGATCACAATAGGTATTGCCTCTCATAATTACAATCGTGTTTATCTCTCAACAATTATCATGTTTTGCTCACTATAATTATCACACCGTTCGCCTCTAATACTTACCATGAATAGCCACCCACTGTTCACCCAAAACAATTACAATACCATGCCCCGCCTTCCCACAATGACCGCACAGCTCTCTCTAAATCAACACCGCTGCAATTTTCATAATCTACCGACATTATATTGATTTTTTTCTTCGCATGACACTCGCGGTAAATTTGCATCATTCTTTCAGCTGATATGATTTCCACTGCCTCTTGGAGCCTTTACGTGAAAATGCGTGACTTTTTTTTTTTTTTAACGAGTCCCGACCTTGTTCACTTCCCTGTAGTTGCACCATCTGTATGATTCTCCTCACCTGTGACCTTACCATCAACCAAGCCCCTCCCTCTCACCCCACAGTGTTGACCATCTAGATTGCTGACACACCCGGTTCCATCACTACGCTCCATCCTTTGTTTTTTTTTTCATCCTTCTGTATCTACGAAATCTTCTCCTTCCTTGTTACTCTCTCATTTCTTCTCTGCTTACAACATTCTGTTTTCCGCTCTCTCTCTCTCTCTCTCTCTCTGCGGTAAGCGCTCGGTCTGCCTAATGGCTAAATCTCGTCGAAGGTATTTATAAGTTGGTAGTCTCTCTCCCTCTCTCTCTCTCCTGGGCTGCCCCCTTCCCCCCTCCTGTCTCTCATGCTAATGACCCAACTACTGAGGCGTTCTCCCTGGGTAAACAAAAATATTGACCGGCTCGACGCAGAGACAATAAGCCTATTCAATCACCCATTACCGGGGGGGGGGGGAGAAAGGAAGGTTTAATCAATGCCTTGGGGATATCAACTTACGTATCGGCGCCTTTCAACAGTATGACACACTGTTTGTTGGTGAGGATGACGTACACCTTTCAACAGTATAAAAAACAGTTGTGGACGTAGCGAATTCTCCTCAACGGTATGAAACTCCCGTTAGTTGGGGGAAGGGGTAACAAAAACCCCGCCCCCTCCCCCCCAAGGGATGGGGGAAGAGCTGAATGAACGAGTCTCTGCACTCGTATCTCTAATAAATAGGCCCACTTTACACTTGACCTCTCGATAACTCTCAAGTGGTTTAAGTAGTGACCAGTGTGTGTGTGTGTGTGTGTGTGTGTGTGTGACCTCTCAGGTGGAGCATAAAGGCAAAGTTGCCAGATTCATTCTGGCAAAACAAAAAGATTAAGCCCCTCCGTCTCTCTCTCTCCCTCTCTCTCTATCTCACACACACAAACACACACACAGCAGCAGCAGCCGCCTTTCTCTGCCATCAATTACGACCTAATGTAATCAACTGACAATTAAGTTATACCCTAATTTCACAGAAGACAATTAAGTTACACTTTAAACCCACAACACTGTTGTGGTACGTTTCATTCCAATTCTACTGGCCTTTCGTGTGTCCGCGGACAATAAACACATTAATATTTCTGAAAAAAATAAAAGAATCCTTTTTCTCTCGTTTCCAATTTGAGCCTTTCTCCCTTGTGTATCCAGCTCTAGTAATTAAGTCATTATTCCTTTTCCTACAAAACTACCACGTCAGGATACCCTCTCTATACCGGCTGATGCCTCGGAGGGAGAGGTGTGTGTGAGGGCGCCTTCTCCTTCACTATCCTGCTCGTGTCTCCCTCACACTGGACTGACGAACTTCTGATAATCCGTCCTCCAGATGATAACTTCGTCAAGGACCGTCAGGTCTGGATTATCTGCCCTTCCCATGTACTGACTGGCCCCCCTCGCGTATAACCTCGTCACAGACCATCGGGTCTCCTATTATCTGCCCTACCCGTTGTATTATCCTCTAGCAGATAAAATCGTCACGGATCATCAGGTCCCCTGCCATCTGCCTTTCACATATATATATGTTCCGGATTCATCATCGCCCCCTCATCACTCAAGGACCTCCCCTCGCCCTCTCCTCCCACACATCCTCCTCCCAAATCATCCCCCCCCCTCCTCACTCTGCCCTCCCACACGATCCTCACCCCACTCCCCTCCCTCAGCGAAAATGAGCTCATTCATCGGACTCACTACAAAAGGATCCTTCACATCCCTGCTGGAGGAATACTCCGCTGCATCCTACGGCACTCGGGCGTGTATATCAAATCGAGTCCTTCCACGCCAGAGAGGACTCAGATGAACTGGGGATGGGGGCACACGACAGACGAAACATGCGAAGGGTAGACGAGGAAGGAACGAACGGATAATTGGGGGAACAGCAGGACAAGTAGATGGAATACAGAATAGACGAAAGGCTTGATGAATAGATAAAGAATAAAACAAGAAGGGAATAACAGTGGGACATATGGAAGAGCAGAGACGAAAGATTTGATGGATGGATGAAAAATAAATCCAAGAGCAGATAGACGATGGGGCAAGTTGACGGAATACAGGATTGAGGAGAAAATCGATTGACTGATGAATACCCAACACATGGGTGGATGAATGGAGAAATGAATAGATGGCAATAAATATGGAAGAGATCATTACGGAGACGGAAGGGGGAAGTAAATGAATTACAGGTTCTAAGGGGCAAAACCAGAATATATATATATATATATATATTATATATATATATATATATATATACATACGGAAAGAGAGAGAGAGAGAGAGAGAGAGGAGAGAGTGTACCTACCTACGAGATTTCGCCATTACGCAGGGCTAACGCGTAGCTCTTACCGCATGCACATCTAACAATGCTGGGTTCATCTGGACCTGTTTTGACCAGTTTTACCTCGATTCCTTTTAAACGTATTTTGTGGTTGCCATCTGGGCTGCAGAAGTACACAGAAGGGAAGAACGGGATGATAATGAAGGTCGATGGGGGCCCGACATCGACCAAACACCGACCACGTCTCCCTTGCGGGGCCAGTCAACCAGCCACGACCGCAAGCACTCTGGCGGGTAGTGTGTGGCGACCATGGGACACCCTCTAGCCCCACGACCGCAAGCACTCACGTTGGCAGTGTGTGGCGAACGTGGTACACCCACAGTCTCACGTGACTCACTACCGAGGTTGGGGAGCGAGCGATCCAAGGTCTGCGACGCCACGAGCAGCCGCACTGTTCCACCTCTCAACGCAAGCCTTGATAAAATATCATACCCTGTTCTCATGACCCATTTTCTTTTCCCCCTACCCCTCCCTTCATTCCCTATTTCCTTTCACTCATTCCCCATTTTCTTTACTTTTCTCACAACCTTTTTTCTCTTTCTCAGGGCCCATAACGTAGTGGTATCACAGTACTCAGTTGGAACATTGCCTCTATGAAAAAAAGGTATTCTGAACTCCATCACAAGGTTGTTACCGAGGACACTGATGTCATATGTCTGCAAACTAGAACACTATGTCTCAGAATGTGAAAAAATAGAGCCGTTTAGGGACACATCTAAACAAACCCTGCAAGAAATGTCAGAACACCTTATTGTTAATAACAAGATACCTGAAATTTTAAGTCTGTATCCACTTTTTGCATCTAGTAGGTACAACTTAACATATGAAACTATGTAACTATGTAATGCATGTAATATCAACCCACTGGGGTCTGATTAAGACCCTTTGTGACCCCTGTTGTCCTTTTGCGCTACCGCTTACATGATGAGTATGGGGTGCACAATAAATTTGCCGGGGTTCCGGCAGAAATAAATAAAAAACGCCTCCCTCGACACGCATCACGAATCCCGTTGGCCCCTCACAACGACGGAAGAGAGCAAGGCTTTGACAGATTAAACTTGAAATACAAAAACGTTTATTAAAAAGTCCTGAGAATCATCATTTCCCCATTTAAACACATCAAACCTATCTCAGATTCCACCACGCTCGACCGGAGAACAGACAACGCCAGCGACAGAGACTGAGGGCACAAAACAGACGGCCAAAATCAGGAGAGTATTTCCAGCATCGTCCAAACGCCGGGGGGAAACTAGAAAGACCCAGGAACTCAATGTTGAAATCTTTGAGCGAAAAACTCCTGTATGGAAACCCCAGTGTTTTCTTCCCTCAGTAATTAGTCTTCTTCTAAAGTCATTAAAAAGTTCAGGGCTGACTCCAAGGGGAAATTATCTCATTATTATTATCAATCTGACGCGAAGAAAAAATGCAATAACTGTTTTCGTAAAATCAAGGGATGGCAAAAAAAAATTCTTCATCCAGCAGTAAAGTTAATTAAGTCTCAACTAAAGTTCAAACGAGGAAGGAAAGTTTTGTTCCCTACCTGCGGAAAAAATAAGGAAAAAAAAACAAACTCAGAAGTATCACTGCAAAATTAAATTGTGTTTTTCACCTGCAGCAAGAAACGACCTCAGTATATCACAACACTAGGAAAGAAAATGTTATGTTTTGCCTCACTAAAGAAAGAAAACGTTATGTTTTGCCTCGCTAACAAGGCGTTAATAAGACTTCCCAACTCCAAACATGCGACAGCAAGTCAGCTGATCTCACAATAAACAGACTGATCTATCCGTCAGCTGTTCCAGCCAGTCAGCTGAGCTGCCCATCAATCAGCTGGGAGTGCCAGCTGGGGAGTGCCACCCCAATGCCCCCCATAAGGGAGCCAAAGTGGTGAGGGGTTGCAGACGAGAGACAAAAATAAACTAATAATAAATATGATAATAATAAAGTAATACTACTACCATTATAATAAGAATGAAAATAAAATAGTAATAATAATAATAATAATAATAATAATAATAATAATAATAATATAGTAATAATACTACTGATAATAATAACAACAATAATAATAATAATAGTAATAAAAAAGTTTGTCCAGGGGTTCCTTCTAATTCTTAAGGTGGCCTCTGGAAGTTCCAGATGTAGAGAGAGAGAGAGAGAGAGCAATACGTGAGACACACACAGACCTGATAATAAACACCCACCTCCTCCTCCTCCCTTCGCCCGCCCCCTCTCGTGGCAACGGGTGCCAATACCTGTGGAGCGGGACCCCAGCTGGGCAAACTGGATTACACGCTCAATATGAACTCCTTCACTTTCCTCACGTCTTCACAAAACCAGGTTCTCCAGGGGATGAGCGGCTGATTATTAAAACGAGCCATCCATCGGGGATAAAGGGCAACGAGGTTACACGAAGGGCAATTCCGGGTGTAACGAGTCATCCCGATGTTGTTTAACGATGTTACGGGGTTTCAACACCGGATTATTGAACGAGTCCTCCCGGACACCGTCTAAAGAAGTTACGGGGGTTAATACTGGATTATTAAAATGACTCCTTTGCTCAACGTGTAAAGAAATCGCGGGGGGTTTAATGCCGGATTACGGAAAGAATCTTCCGGACGCGGTGTCATGAAATCTTTGGGGTTCATACCGGATCACAGAACGAATTCTTCCGGACACCGTGTAACGAAGTCATGGAGGGAGGAGGTGGTTAATGCCGGATAATCGAACGAGTCTTCCTGGCACTGAGCGGGGAAATCAGGGGATGTGGTGTGAATACGACGTCTCGTTCTCTCTTTGCTGGCGCTAAAAGACTCTCGCTCCTTATGCAGACGAAGAAAATGGCCTCCAGGAAAGAGGAAGGCACTGAATTTCTTACACAGTTTCAAATAAATTCCAATCCGCGTCTTTTTTTTATCTCTGGACCTGATACCCTTATTCAAAAATGCTGATTCCTTTTCGCCTTTTTTTTTCCTCTTACAATTTATTCTTCGGAGTCAAATAGGAATTCATTACATCCATCACTGTCAACTGCTTCCCTTCACTCCCACTTATTCTTAAATAAATCCAACTTAGCACCGAACCTCAACTACTGCCTACACTCTGGTGAGTTTCCATATTTCCAGACAGCCTGAAGATTTCACACCTCCAGTAACCATGAAAGCTCTGTACGCGTAGTTTGCCTGCGGGTTTAACACTATCTTGTTTGCCTGAAGGCTAATAGAATGTAGCTCGCTTGAGGGTTGTGCGTGCTGGGCGCTTGAGAGCAGTCTCAATCCATTCAGGAAATTCCGCCTCTATCGCCAGGAGATAGCCATGAACCTCGTCATCCACGGAGCACTTCACCTTGAGGGAGTCGACGAACAGTAATCAATACAGTCATCTTCGATAATTCTCCTGGATGGCTGGCTTCCGCTTCCGCTGTGTCCCGGCCGGCAGGACGAACATCTTTATCCTTGGAGCCTTGACCACCACGCCGGTGACCTCGACGGAACGCGACACGAGTGACCACTAATGCACGGCTTCCGGTCCACAACCTCGGGAAGGAAAGCAGAAGAAAAATGACAGAAATTTACAGATCATCCTGCAAACCGCGAGACGTGGACTGTATAAAGTTCTTCCCTCTAAACTTAATGATCCGATTCCAGGTACAGTGAGAGCCTGAGCGAAGAATATACAACATAATACCGAAGGATCTGTAATAAGACGGGCTCTTGTAGCCCCAGCCTGCCTAAGGGCTACGCTATCATTGAGCATAATGTTACACACAGGGACAAATGGCCTTCAGGAGACGGACTTTTAAGCTATGACGATGGGAAATGTTTAAGTTTCCATCACCAAAGGCCAATCGTATGATGTCCGGAAAAATTACGATGATTTTTGCTTCTCTCGCTTTAATCATGCCTACAAGCCACAACGGAGCTTCCAATAGCTCGTGTGAGCCCTTAACGAACAAAAACACAACGGCCTGGAAACACGAAACGCTTAAACAGTCTGGAAACTCCTGGAGTCCTTCTTGTATCTCACATGAGCCCCTAAACGTCTAAGAAACCCCTGGAGATCATCTCGTAGATCACATGGCCCCCGACAGCTACCTGGAAACCCTTACAGACCTTCCTGGAGCTCACACAAACCCCTACGGCCGCCTGGAAACCCCTACAGACCTTTGCGAATATTCGCGGTGGGTCCCCCGGGGACTAGTCGATCGTCTCGTCTCTTGGGCTAAAAATCAATATCGTCTCCTACGGAGCCGTCTGAACCCTTTACCGCCACCGTCTGCTCAACCACGTGTCTCCCGGACCCACCAGCCCACCTTCAAGCCTACCACTTACCAACAGCCCATCTGCACCCAAGTATAGCCCATGTACCCACCTATGAACACCATCTCAAAGTCGTACACACTTTAACACCTCACTTCAGTTTATTTCAGCATTATATATATATATATATATATATATATATATATATATATATATATATATATATATATATATATATATATAT
>JAYMFT010382490.1:0-20417 GCA_038088735.1 Panulirus argus
ACCATGGAAAGGTCTGTGGGGCCTGAATGTGGAAAGGGAGCTGTGGTTTCAGTGCATTACACATGACAGCTAGAGACAGTGTGGATGAATGTGGCCATTTCATCTGTCTCCAGGCACTACCTCACCGGCGCAGGGGGTGGCGATGCTATTTCCTGTGGGGTGGGGTGGCATCAGGAGTGCATGGGGGCGAGCAAGTGTAAATATATACATGTGTATATGTGTATGTATGTATATATGTGTATGTTGATAAGTATATATATATTTACTATGCATATGTGTGCATGTATGTATTTATGTGTGTATGCTGGGGGTTGGGTCTTTCTTTGTCTGTTTCCTGGTGCTATCTTGCTGACGCGGGAAACAGCAATCAAGTATAATAAATAAATAAATAAATAAATATATGTATATGTATGTATTGTGCATATATGTGTATAAATGACAATGGGCAGAGGAAGATGGATGTGTTGGAAATAAAATGTTTGAGGACAAGATGTGGTGCAGGTTGTTTGATCAAGTAAGAAATAAGAGGGTATGAGAGATGTGTGGTAATAAAAAGAATGTGGTTGAGATGAAGAGGGTATGCTCAAATGGTTTGGACATGTAGAGAAAATGAGTGAGGAAAGGTTAACAGAGGATATATGTGTCCAAAGTGGAGGAGATAAGGAGAAGGCAGAGACCAAACTGGAGATGGAAGGTTGGAGTGAAAAAGATTTTGAGTGATCAGAGCCTGAATATGCAGGAGGTGTGCACAGTATAGAGTGAAATGAAACAATGTCATACAGGGGTCAATGTTCTGTCAATGGACTGATCCAGGGATGAGGAAAACCATGGGAAGATCAGTGGGGCCAGATTCTGGATGAGGGGCTATGATTCTGGTGCACTGCACATGACAAAGAATGAGTGTGAGCAAATGCAACCTTTTCTTTGGGTCTGTTTCTTGTGCTACCTTGCTAAGGAGGGAAATGGCAAACAAGTTGAATAAAAAATATCTGAAATGTTTCCTATGATGTTCTTTTTATTATCCAAAATGTGTTAGTGCTTTAGGTAAACGTTTACCAACAATCATTTTTAAGTGTAACCACGATAGAGTCCAACAAACTTATGGCCTCTAGTCCCCAGCATAATGGGGCATCAAAAATATCAGGGTTCCTGTCTGACTACTGCCAATGAGCGGGAGGGCTCAGACAGTATTAGTACTAGCCCATCCCACAACCTTTCCCTCTCTAATATACCTAGACCTGTCTCTTTTTCTATTCACTATACCAACATTTATGGTCTTTCTAGTAACACCCTTCTGTTGAACACCATCTGTCTAGTAACTCTCCTAATGTCTTACTTCTCTCCGAGACCCAGTTGTATAATGATGTTCTCACTTGCCCCTTTCTCATACCCAACTATAATCTCCACTCATGCTTCTGGTTCAAAGATGGTGTCTGTGCTTATTTCAACATTAATACATTTGTGACATGCCTTGAGGACCTTGAGGACCCATACTTTGATGTTATCTGGCTCAAGGTCAGTCATCCCTACCGCTGTTTTGCCTAATGCTCGCCTAATTCTACAAATCTTATTACTTTCTTCGACCATTGAAACTCCTGTCATTAGGCAGTGATATCCTCTCATCCACAAGCTGAGATCCTCCACTAAGGGAATTTCAACATTCATCAAAGAGAATGGCTGAACTCCTCCCATTAATATGGTGGGGGAATTGAAGCCCTCACTTTCTCCACTCTTAATAATCTAGATTAAATTGTCACCCATATTCCTGACTACTATGACCACTGTCCATATATTTTGGATCTGTTTCTTATCTAAAGCTTCGTGCCAGAGCTACATAATCTTGCCCACAACTGCTTCATCTGAACACAGTCTCATAAATGTATCTTAATGACATCTCCCTTTCCAGCTGTCACTTACATTCAAAAATATTGGCTCCACAACAAACCTGACTGAATTGACTTACAAAACTCCTTTTCTGACTTCCCTTGAGTAAATTAGTCTTTTATGTGGTGATGCTTCTGCCTCTGCCAAATGCATAGCAGAGGTTATCATTATGGGAATGGAAACATTTATTCCCTCTTCCCTCTAGACAACCACTTCCTCCAATTCACAGTTCAACCATTCCTGTTTTGAGGCCATTAAGAAAAGCAATTAGGCCCAACGGACTTAGAAAAACTTTCTTCCCTCTAACTCCCATTCAACCTTTTTCACTGCCGCATTCAATGCACATACATTATATATGAGGCAAAGCATTCCTTTAATCAAAGGTCTTTATGGTCTTTAACTAAGGGAATCACTAACAACTTCTGTCACACTACCTTTCTTTCACTTCTCAATTCTGAGAGTACTATAGCTGTCTCTCCTGTAGACAAAGCATCTCTCTTTGGTCCTTGGTTCTTGTCTAAATCTACCTTGGATGACTAACATTCATTCTTTTTCTTATTCTTTTTTACACTGAAGGCTCCAGTCACGGACAGAAGACCACATCAAGACTGGGCCTTAATTGAAATAGAGAGAATTATGAAACAAAAAAAAGTCAAGGTAAGATACAAATTTTTGAGAAAGTGCCAGACCTGTCTTTTGAAATGTGCCAGGTCATAGTTACTGGGAAAGACCTGGGAAGGTCGAGAGTTCCAAAGCTTTGACATGTAGGGAAAGAAGCAGGTATCAAAACATCCCACCCTGGAGTTGCCGATGGCCATACAATAATCATGTGATGCAGCAGCTTGCTGAGTATTGCATGGTCTAGCTGACGGTGGGGGCAAACAGGCAGCCAACCCTCGGGAGCAAAAACCAAAGTATACCAACAGAAGAGGGGAAGTGAACCAACATTGTGGTATAGATTCCCTCTTCTATTGGTTTTTGCTCCTGGGAGATGGCTGCTTGCAGGCGCAGGCCCTCAGGACAAACTAGACCTTGCAATACTCGACAAACTGTTGCATCACATAATTACTGTGTGGCCCTTGGCAACTCAAGAGAGGGCCATTTTGATAACTGTTTCTTTCCCTACACCTTGAAGCTTTGGAACTCTTCACCCTCTCATGTCTTTCCCAATAACTACGACCTGGCACTTTTATATGGACAAGTTTTTCATTTCCTCCAAAATTAGTAAAAACTGTTCAACTCTTCTTTTTCCCTTTCATTAACTTCATATTTCAATTAAGGTCCAGCCATGATGTGGTTTTTCATCTATTACTAGAAAACTCACAATCACTAGGATGAAAATGTCATATGCCTTGGTCACAGTCCTGTAAATAAGAATCTGCCACCATTATAATAATTAAGAAAGTGAATCCTCATGGATACTCCCCATTTTGGGTTAAAATGGTATTTTCAACTCCATCTCCCCCATGAGCAAATGCTTTCACTAATGCTTATACGGCTCTTACTAAGTGAAATAAAATTACATGGATACAAGAGTAAACAGAGTGAATGCTGTTACAAGGAAGACTGAAAAAGTAAATGAACAGGAATTCAATGTTGACTGACAGTAATTAAAAAAGAGGTCTTACTAAGAGTGTGGGCACACTATAGCATGTTGAGATTGTGTATGAAGCTTCCTGCTCCACAGAGAGGGACATCTAAGCAAGACAGAAAATGAATTTGAACAGCAGTGATCCAATATCTCTTCCCATGGTACTCTTTGCAAACTGAGGTTATGCATGAACCACAAAACAACATAGCAAAAGGTAGTCTTTAAAAGTACATTTTGTATATGGTAGCAATCATGTTTTTCTGTGGATGGCACTTCTTATATGGATCAAAAGCTGAAATCATTCAAATTACTGCAACAGTATACAGTGCTTGAACTTTGAGTGCAATAACCATCAGACTTCAGACTAGCAGGCAGATCATCTGTTTTATCTGAAACTGTTTTCCATATACAGCAGTGTCTCAAGTATACCATTCTCCAAAACTCATCATCGCTACTCACTGCAAGCAAATTTTTTCACCAGCATTTTCTCAGTGAAACATCTAATGTGGCATCCTGGTTATAAATCTGAGCCATTCTATAAAATTTTATCATTCATTCCAAACTTTTTTCATACATGTTTACTACATCCCACGTTAGCAAGGAAGCATCAAGAACAGATGAATGAGCAGCTTTATTGCTCCTTAAAATCTAAAAATTATCTTTTAAGTTCTTAACATGTAGGAATCTTTTCAGGTAAAAGGGGGTTAGCTTAATCTATATCATTAATACAAGGCAGAAGTAAACATCAAATCAAATCACAAGCTTATAATCTAAAATCTCAAACATTTATACCCCCACTCATTCATGTATCTTATTATCCTAGCCTTAAAAGACTATGGCTTCTCATTTTCACTCTAAAAGTGTGATTCTATTCATACACACAGTAACTAGAGTGCATACATTCTTTTCTCTTGTATGCTTAGTCTTGTTCAACGCATACATGACAAATCTAATATATAGCACATGTACATACAGTCCAAAATAGAAACTAACCTGAACTAGCCTCACAGTCATGAGGCACGTTGCTTTACGTTCCTGTGGTGTGATGTCAGGGTGTGATGTACTGGAATCTATGAAATTCAAAATGCATTATAAATACACTACATTTTAGACAGAAATCTATTACACTGGTCAACAAACATTTTGTCCCATGGGAAAAAAATATCTGATTCTTATGTATTTTTGCACACTGAATCCAAATATGTTTTCAAAATTTCTCTATCACCCCTAGTTTTTTTGTTCCAGCATACTTGCATATCATTACATACAGTATATATGTACCAGTGCTCTAAGGAGCATTTAAAACTAAAGGTTTAACAAACACAGCTATTTGCATTGTTTGTGAAGTGCAATAGCTTTTCTTGAATACACAAGCCAAGATAAATGGGTCACCAGGGGCCTGCAGAAACACAACTGGAAATGTTGGGACATTCAAACAATGCCCACTCCTGAGTAGCAGTTCTCTGTCAGTTGCTGGCTAGAACTCAGGTTTTCTCCCTTGAAGATGGTCTGATGTATTGCAATGATGTTCGTTCTGTTATCAAGGAACTTGGCCACGATTATAACACATATGAGTGGTGCTTGTTTACCGACTCATCAAAATGGACATAAGTTCTCCTCCATTCCTCTGGCTCACGCAGCTAACATGAAAAAATCGTATGATAACATGAAGCTTTTTTTGGAAAAAATTAAGTATGGGGACTTTAAGTGGAATGTATGTGGCACTTTTAATCGGAATGCAACTCGATTCCACAAAGTTCTGTCGTTTCCTCTGTGAGTGGGACAGCTGGGACAAGATAAATCATTATGTAAAGAAAGTGTGGCCAAATCGAACATTACTGACTCCATGGAAGAAGAATGCCATCAATCCTTCTCTTGTTGATCCTGAGAAAATTTATCTACTTTCTTTGAACATTAAGCTTGGGTTGATGAAGAACTTCATCAAAGGTATGTATAAAACTGGCCATGGATTGACGTATTTAAGGAATAAATTCCTCAGAATCAGTGATGCAAAAATTAAGGAGAGTATTTTTGTAGGACCACAGAACAGGGAACTGCTTCAAGATGAAAAATTCAATGAAGAACAAAACAAAGTTGAAAAAGCTGCATGGCTGTCATTTAAGAGAGTTTGCAAAGATCAGAAAACTACCATGATCTTGTAAAAGATCTATTGACTTCATAACATAAGCTCTTGGGTGCAATACGATTCTAAAAATCCACTTTTTCGTCTCACACTTAGACCTTTTCCCGGAAAATCTCAGAGCAGTTAGTGATGAGCACAGCGAAGGATTTCACCAGGACATTTTGGACATGGAAAAGTGGTACCAAGGAAAGTGGAGCCCCTCTATGTTGGCAGATTATTGCTGGACACTATAGAAGGTTGTTCCTGAGGCCAAATATAGCCTTTATTTCTACATTTTAGAGGCGAGTTTTTAAGTGTAATACCAGCCTTATTTATGAATAATATACACTTGTTGTAAATCTAATTGCTTTGTCACTTATAAACCATACCTGATAGAAAAATTTGAATTCAGTGTAAAAAGTACAGTAACCCTCAATTTAACGGATTAATAGGGGGAGGGGATGTTCGTTAATGCTGAGTCTGTTAAATTGAATGCAACCTATATGGAACATTCTTTAATACAATATACAGTTCACACACTTTCTCTTAACTCCTCGACCACTTGATGCCATTTTGAATCATAAGGATTGCAAATTCATTTCATTAAGCCACATTTTTCTGTATACAACCTGACTGCATGATAGCTTGAGGCAGACTGAGAACAGAACAAAGAGTCTACCCCACACTACCAAAAACAAGTGCGATATGAAATGTGCATTGTGTGGCATTTGAGATTATTTTTATTCTTTTCATTCTTCAAAATAATCAATTAATGTATTATTATTTGCTCAGTCCATTAAATCTGAAATCCGTTATATTGGGGTCTATTAAGTTGAGGGTTTACTGTACTATAATGTCCATCTATTTTAGTTCGTGGGACAAAAATAAGTTAAAATTCTGCTAACCAGTGTTATTTACACATCTTATTTCCTAAACTATTACACAATCTCTTCTACAACACAATCTCCTCTCATACTTTTGATCAAATACATCTCTTAATCTAATAAACCTCCAATTCATTAACATAATATGTTCAATGTGTTACGGTCTTCTTTGCATTTTTTTTTTCTTTTTACTACCTTACACCAGTCTTCACATTCTCTCCTTTATACCTCACTTCTGCATATCTTATGATAATATATCTTATGATAATGTCTCATTTACCTTAAAGAACTCTCCTGTTACAGATAACTTCAACCACGCTTGGCTACACAACAAAATCCCTAACATCTAGAAACTTCCCACCATAATATAAATACTTAAACAGCCCACTCCTACCCACACAACAAGGCGCCAGACCCAAACACTACCAACACACTAATCACTGACCTTACACTTGTCCTAGATTGATTCAACTAGCCACAACTCCCCTCCCACCCAGTATTAGTGGCAATAAACATCAAGAAAGCATCTGACACTGTCCCTCGACACATCCTCACACAAAAAATACTTGACGCCATCCTCCACAACAATGACAAAAATCGATAGCCAACCTCATAGCCACCAAGCCATAGGCACTCACAATGGCTTCACCTCTACAACACTTAACTCTACAATGGAGTTCCCAAGAAGAAGTTCTTTCTCCAGCTGTCTTAAACGTCTTCCTGCAAAACCTTCCATTTCCTCAGGCAAACTTTAACACGAGAGTCCTTTCATATGCAGACAACTTCACCTCCTTTCATATGCAGACAACTTCACAATCACATCATAACTACCTAACAATATAACAGCAAAATCAAACATTCAGCTTTACATTAAACAACTGTAACAATGGCCCACCTAAAACAGAATGTCTGCATCTCCACAAAAGTCTACAATCACCCTTTAAACCCAAAACAGGAATGAATCCAGCTCACATTCTTCTGTCACCATCAGTGGAAAGTCTCTCCCACTAAGCAAAACACCAACCATTATAGGCATCACCTCTGAAACACATTACTTCCCACGCCAATAAAATCAACACAAAATAAATGCCCTTAGACCACTAACTGGCACCAGATCTGGAGTTAAAAAATCCTTTACAAACATTTCACCATTCCACTTTAAACTATGCCTCATCTGCCTGGTCTTCTATCCTCTCAAAAGGAAATATAACAAACACTCATTATCTTCACAATGAAACAAAGATCCTCCCAATGCTCAGTAATCATTTCCACGCCACATCACTAGACCCATCCCAGCCAAACGCTTCTACGACTAATCACCAACCCCCAAGTAGAAATAAAAACTTACACCCCACAATCCAGCAACCTCTACTCGCAGGTTCCCCCATCCCTAAAAAAAATAACACTGATAAAACATACACACTAAAATAATCTGACAAGCACTAAACAAAACCTCCCAACTCAGTTTTATACTCCAACCTACCTGACACACCTGTCAGAAACCACATTCCTTAAACACAAGTCACAATCTCCTGCTTATTCTCTGGATATCACCCATCACTACACTACAAACACAATTTCAACATACCCCAAGACCCTTCATGCCCATGACTCATGCCAAGCATCTACAACTTATGTGCCCTGCACTTTCTGCACATATTTGTGCACACAAAATTACAATGCTTTATGATCTGTGGGCCCAAACCAGTGGACAAGACCAGCTTCCTGAGTGCTGCAGGAGCCTCGTAAAGTAACATTTCCCATTTATCATTTATCGCCTTTCTTAAATTCTCATTCCACAATAACATTCTCATGTTTTTCAACTTGCATATTAATCTTTAAATTTGCTATAGTATCAATAAAGTTTTCACATGCTTCATTCATTCCACAGTAAAATTTCCATTCACAACTACTCAACTTTACAGTAACACCTCTAGATATCCAAACTCCATCTCCTGAATCTTAATTTCTTACTTCTAAGGATAACTACTAAAGGTACTACTATTTTCATCATCCTTCCTGTAATATCCATTCGGTATTCTCCAGATACTATGCACCACATGACGGCCAAATAACCCTTCAATTATACCTCCCTTAATGTTATTTGTTTCACTGCAGCTGACATAGCTCATTTACAATCAAGCTTCAATCATGGCCATCTCAAATGAGAGAGAAGATACAGAATATGAAGAAACAACACATCAAGATCTAAGTTTAGCTTCTCAGGTGTTTGTTGACCTGACTATTGAAGGTGGCAAAGACAAAGAAGGAAAAGAACTCCAATGCTTCACTGTTAAAGGAAAGGAGGCAACATAATACTCAATACAGTCCCGGAAGTTGGAACAAATGAAGATGGTTCACGAAAGCTGTAGCCTAAATACCCACTGTAGAACAGAGATGGGAACATCATCATAGCAGACCAAAAGTGATGGTTGAAGAGAGGTAATAGATGGATAGTTAATAATATGGAAAAGTTTTGACTTCACTCTGCTGATGATAGTTACATATTCTGTCAATGCCACCTTTTATCAAGTGTATGCAACATATAAGTTAACGTAACCAATCATAAACCTTTTTTATGCTGGAGGCTCCAGTTAAGGAGAAAAGTCCACATCAAGGCCAGGCCTTCACAGAAATATAGAGAGGTTAATGAAAGGGGAAAAGAAAAGACAAGAGAAAGTATTTACAAATTCTGGAGGAAGTGAAAAACTTTCTTTAAAAATGTGCAGGTCATACTTATTGACAAAGTTAAGAAAAAGTTATCAAAATGGCCTACCCCTGAGATGCCAACAGCCATGCAGTAAACATGTGACAGTGCAGAATGCCAAGTATTGTGTGGTCCAGCTTGTGGTGGGAGTAAATAAGTAGCCAGCATAAAATCAAAACAATGTCAGGGAAAATTTGCTTCTTAGTTATGTCTGATGTTTGGCTTATAAATAAAAATCTAAACAATAGATGAACATATAAACTCTCCCCTTAATAATATTTTGGGTGAGCAGGAAGCACATGCAAGCAACTGCTCCTCTGTAATGTACAACTATCTACCTATCTATCTATAACTCTGATGCCTGTTCACTTCTGGAAATCTCTCAAGGGAGTGACCATGGCAACAGAATCTCCATAATGAGTGAACTCCAGTGCCACTTAGCTTTAGTGCCTCACCTTTAGCAGACCACTAGCAGAGGGAAACTCTAGCACACTGTTTGTAGAGGCTCCTATCTAATTTTGCAACTGAACACTACTACCTAATGCTCCTGCCTAAATGTTCCTACTTACTACTTCTATCATTGCTAGTAAAATTTTGCCAAGACAGGAATATCACATAGTGCTCTCTGCAGGAATACCTAGAGTTACGATGAAAGGGCTGTACGAGTTAAGTGTTGTCAAGTGTTATGTGACAAGGAGAGGTTGTATGTTTGTGGACAGAATACCAATCGCCTTTGTATCGATAAGGCAGAGTGACACATATGTAAAAGTGTATATGTAATTACTGTCTTCAAAAATTTAACATTAACAACAAAGTTTACTTTAATGATCCTAATCACAATATCACAATCTGAAAAACCTATATATGATTAAATCATTTTTAATATAACATGAAAGATTCACATGTATAATTAGATTCCTTTTAAAACGAAAAGTTATTTACCTGAGGGCCTGGCATCCCAGTATTTTGGTCTAAGTCTTGCATATTTTTCAATAAACAACAGGATTGATATGCTGTGTGGTGTAACTACATCCCTCTCTCTCCTGTTTGAACCACCATGAAGGGAGGTAACTGTCTGGGCAATCATATTTTCTTAACCTGGAGGAAAAATAACATGTGTATAAGGAATACATATTTTCTTATCCTCATCACCTTGTAGTTCTATCTTAGCCTCTAAGTCTACTGTACACACATTCATGTGTAATATATTAATTTCTATTCCCCAGCAACCCTTCCCTCTGAGTTATTCAGTCTGATGTTCTATCCTTACCTGACAAACTGCTCTTGACAAATCAATGGAGAATTTACCAGGATTTTCTTTATCCTTGTACAGTAGTATATACTTACAGTAATCACTCGATCTAATGAACTGATAGGGGGGAAGGGGGGTGTCCGTTAATGCGAAAAGTCCGTTAGATCTAATGTAACCATTTTTTGATACAATATACAGTAATACAATATACAGTTCACATGCTTTCTTTTAAATCCTCTATCACTAGATGCCATTTTGAAATGTAGGGATTGCAAAATTATTCAAAAAATAAAGTCACAATTCTCTATATACAACCTGACCACACAATAGCTTGAGGCAGACCGAGACTGAAATAAAACGATTATACCCCACGCTACAAGAAACAAGTGCGATATGAAATGCGCATAGTGATGGGTTTGAGATTTTTTAATTTTCTTATTTTTTCAAATTATCATTGATTAATGTATCATTAATTACCTTGTCCATTAAATCCAAAATGTGTATAAAAGCAAGGTTATTACATTCAGCAGTAGAAAGAGAAAACTTAGTTGGGACATGATTTGGAAAGGAGAAATCTTGGAAGGAGTGAAACATATTAGATACATTGGAAGTGGACATGGAAGTAAATGGAATCATAGAAGTGAAGGACAGTCATAGGGTGGATATGGGGACAAAAGTCCTGAGAGCAATGAAGAGGGTGAAAATAGGTATATTTGAAGATATTGTATTCCCAGCGACGTTGTATCATTAATGCAAGGCATGGGCCATAGATGCAAATGTACAGAAGAGGGTAAATGATTTGGACACAAAATGTTTGAGGATAATATGGGGTGTGAGGAGAGTTCATAGGGTGAGAAAAGATGTGGTTATAAAAAGAATAAGGTTGAGAGAGCTGACCGGTGTGTGCTGAAATGGTTTGGACATATGGAGAGAATGAGTGAGAAGAGGCTGACAAAGAGGTTATGAATGTCAGAGATAGAGGGTGTAAGGAAAGGGAGAAGACCGAAGTAGAAATGAAGAGATGAAGTAAATACCTTTATTGCCTGGGGTGTCACCATGCAAGAGGGTGAAAGGCATGAACGTGATAAGAGTGAATTGTAACAATATGGTACAAAAAAGGTGGCGTGCTGTCAGCAGACTGAACCAGGGCATATGAAGCAAATGGAGGTAAACCTTAGAAAAGTCTTTGGGGCCTGGATGTGTATTGGGAGCTGTATTTTCAGTGCATTACACACGACAACTAAAGAATGAATGTGAGCAAATGAGGCCTTTTTGTAATATCTCCTTGGCACTAACTCATGAAGATAAAAGAGTAAAAAGTGTGAAAAAAGTGAAATGACATACTTAAAATCACTCATTATTCTTTTCCATTACTGACCAGACCCTATCTTACTGCCTCTAGCACTACCACTTGTCAAACTGCATTATTTTCAGTGTATTATCAAAACAATTAAGCAGGTTCCAGGCTTTCTGTAGTTACTTTTCCCATTTCATGCTGCCTGACAAGACCACTAACTATGAGTATTTCATGAAACTTAAGAGTTGTCTCTATCTATCTATCTATATCTCTGATGCCCATTCTCTCTGGGAACTCCTATCATTGGAGTAGCCAAGACAAAAGGGTCTCCACTTATCCCTGGCTTTACATGCCTCCCTCGCATTCACCATTCAACGCATTCTTCCAACATTTCTCTCCCTCCAGCATTCTTCTAATCTATTTTCCCATGTCATGGGTGGTCTTCCTCTTACACCAAGCACCAAGTCCTTTTATTGTATTATCATACACTTTCCTTTTAAACTCAAAGTCTTGCATCCTTTCCACATACCCAAACCACCTTAAAGTATTTTGTTTCTTCCACTATCACTCCAAAATTCATACCCTTTGCATTCCACTCCACAATTCATTCCCTTTGCATATACTGCCAAACCAGATCTCATACACCCCTTCATTTCTTTCTTCACTCCATCTAGTCATACCATATGCTCCTCTCAAATATCTCATTTCCACAACCTGGATTTCTGACCTCTGTGACTCATTCCATGTCCATGTTTTGGCTACATTGGTCGGGGTTGGGAGGAATGTGCTGTTCCTTAATCCTCTCTTCACTTTCATACTTACAACTCTACCTTTCAGTATCCATCACTAAACTTTAACAAGACAGTTCCTGAATACTTAAACTCTTTCACCTCTTCCAGTCTTTTCCCCATGTACCCAGAACACAGTTTAGTTGTCCCCCTACACTAAATATCCTTTACACATCCCATAAAGCAATCCAATCAGCTGTCATACACTTTCTCCAGATCCATAAAAGCTGCATACAACTTCTTACCTTTCAGTAAATACTTTTCCACAGTCATCTTCACCACAAAAATCTGATCCACACATCCCCTGTCTTTGCTAAAACCCCTTTGCTCCTCACTTATTCTGCATTCAGCCACTTCCATGACTTTATCAATCAACTTTCTTGCATAAACTTTTTCTAATATACTTAAGATTTATTTGCCTATAATTGCTATATATATCCTTAGCACCTTTTCTTTTGAATAAAGGAACAATAATAGCTTTCACCCATCCCTCGGGGACAACTTTCTCTTAAAATGCTAAATTACATATAAGATCTAACCACTGCATCACACTTTCTCCTCTATACTTCAGTATTTCAGCCAGAATCCCATCTACTCTAGGTGCTTTTCCTACCTTCAGTCTCATTATTGCCCCTTTTATCTCCCTTTTTGCCAAAGGCCCTTGCATTTATATCCACCTTCCTTCCATCCTCTATACCCATGCTTGTAACAACTGCTGCCTCACCTTCCCCCAGATTCATCAATTCTTCAAAATACTCTTTCCACAGTCCTTTCACTTTCTCCTTTTGATTCAACAATGCCCCTTCCTTACTTCTCACATTAATGTTTTCACTTTTACATCCACCTCTTTCCTTTTTCACTTCCTTCCAGTATAATTTCTTATTTTCCTAGACTTTTCACTCAAAATTCTTCCAAAATCTTCACTTAGTTGGTCTTTGCTTTCCTTTATCAGCTTCTTAACATTCACCTTACACACCTTATATTCTTCCCTCCTCCTTTACGGAGACATTCTTTTCGTGCAATCCAACATATGCCTTTTTCTTCTCTTCTATAATATTTCTAATCTCTTCTGTCCACTATGCATTTCCCTTTTCATTCCTATATCTCACAACCTTGTATCCAACTACTAACTCTATAACCTTTAATACTCTTTCTCTAAACACTTTAAAAACCTCATTCACACATGAATTCATCCCTACATTCACAACACTTTCATCTAAACTTTGTCACCTTCCTTTCATACTCCTCCCTGCATTTTTTTTTTTTTTTTTTTTATCTTCTTGCATGCCTAAACTTTTACCTCTCCATTTTTCCTTACACCATATCTCCACTTCTTCCTGATCCTCATCCCCACCAAAACTGTGAAATGGTAAGTTTCCAAAGAACTCCCTCACAACTCTAGCATCTAGCAAGGCCTTTCTCAATCTTTCATCCACTGCAACACAATCAAACTCTTTTGCTCTTCTCTTCCATCATTCCTCATCCATGTATAGATGTGGATCATTTTGTGCTTAAAACAGATGTTTGCAAAGAATAAACCCTCCTCAGCATAGACATGCACAAGATAACTTCGATTCTTATCTAATCATAGCACCCCCCCATTTACCATCACACCAATTTCATCACATCTCACTTTTGCATTCATATAACCCATTACAACCACATTTCTCTCATTCTCAAAACCATTCATGCAGTCATTCAAATTTCTCCTAAAATGTTTCATTTCATCTTTACCTCACACAGTCTTTATATTCACAGGCGCATGATCTGAATCATTATATTACTGAATGATATTAGATGAGGAAAGAGTAATGTATTCAGGAAAATATGATAAAAGTAGTTAGCGAATACATTTATGAAAAACCAACAGAATGTTACCCAACTTCCCTAGCAATCATATTTTATCTATCTTAACTTTCATATTCTTTTCAAAATATGTCATACTCATAAAAATACACCAATGAGGTGTTAGAAGTAAATAAACTTATGAAAGAATGATGACCAACAAAAGATGAATAACACACTATATTTCTACCATACTGCAGGGTGAGACTTCATTAGATTCTCCAGAATGACCAAATCCAAAAGGACTGCAGTGTATCATTATGGGATACCCAGGTGAATTTATTACTTTGCTGAAAGCATTTCTTCTTTTGTTTTGGAAACTCCATCCCAGTGATGTGATGTTGTACTGCCTAATTTGAAATGGTATGAGATACACAAAGAAAACCTAACCTAACCAACTTATCCTATTCTCTCCAAGCTAACCTAAAATTGTTAATATAAACAAGCACTTCAGTCAACCAAGTCTCCTAAAGTACTACAAGTGTATTTTTTTCTACAGTACTAAAAGAGTACTTTACTGACCCTACCAAAACTCATTTGCATTTTAAGGGACTTCATTGTTTAAGGATACCAGTGTTCAGAGGTTCTGTTGACATTTAACAAGCATATTACCTACTTTTACACTGATCAGCCTCATATTTTCCTTGATAAACATAACCCTTACAGCCTTTTGCAATACTATACAATAAGATATCATGCTAAAAAATCACGCATTGCAGATATCTGAAATCACAACAAACGATATAAAGCACTTATAACATAAGTAGCCATTTCCCAAAGATAGTTTTAATGAGGAGCTAAACTGGTAATGGACCCTATTACCGTACCACCACATCAAATACTAGAGAATATACTATAAGGTTCCAATCACAATCCATAACTCTTACTGCATTCTCTACACGCAACACTGGTGCGTACCACAAAATCACTCAGTAAGTGAGACTAACATTAATATGGAGATAAAGTGTTAAGTCTACCCCTAACAACTACTGTCTACTGACAGCCACAAGGTGCAAGGGCAACATGTACTGTCATAAACAACGTAACAACATTTACTGTCTACTGACAGCCATCACATGACAGGACGAACAATACTGTGCTAACTAAAGTGCAAACACCTACTGTCAACCAACATTCACTGAGTGACAGGGCGACTGTACCAATACTTACCGTCTACTGACAAGTAACAAGCGACAAGGTAAACAGTATTAGTCTAACCAATGTACCAACACTTCCTGTCTCCTGACAACCACTAAGTGACAGGGTGACCAGTACCAGGATAACCAATGTAACAACTTTTACTGTCCACAGACAGCCACCAGGTGAGAGGGCAACTAATACCGTATAAAATAATGTACCAACACCTACTGTTAACTTGAAAGCCACTCAGTTACAAGGCAACCTGTACAATGATAACTAACCTACCCACCTTTATTGACTTTGACAGTTACCAAACCAGATGACCTGCACCTGTTCCTGCAGTCCACTGGTAGCGACTAGAGGCCTCGGCGACCAGTGCAGTGACAACTAACGTACCAACACCAACTCCACACCGAGAACCACAACAATGCAAGACGAGTCATTGGACCATTACCGCGTTAACAACCCAAACAATAACAACTTGGCAGTTATCGTTATAATGAACCATTACCAGCGAATATTATCGCTGGCGTATATATCTCTCGAATGATAGAGCTAAATCCTTATTACACATACATTTACTTTTCTTTTCAGTTCAAATAATAATTACAAATTGCACTTTTTCATATACTGTCTTTGACTTTGTGATGAATAATTTCCTATAACTTTTCTTCTAAATAGCAACTAACAGTAATTGCAAAAATGCAGATTTCTTCGTATTTTTTCATGAATCTGTGGTGTAAGATCAATTCTGTTAGCATAATGTCTGTTGAATATATTTGTAGACTACGCCAATGGCAGCGTGTTTGATTTTAACTTGCGCAACGTCTGCCATTTGCTCCACTTTCAGTGAAATAAATATCGCCCGGTGAATACATAAATCTGATTGGCTTACTGGATTATGAATATGGTCACTTGATTGGCTGACTGTTAAGCCAGCTGTTACTACTTGTCCCTCAACAGTTCTCTTTATTTTGCGTATTTCTTCTTTTGCTTATGGACATAATTTTCTTTCCTAATTTGTCTGGCATTTCCATCATAAAACATGAAAATGAAATATCTAGAATTCGGAGGAGGCCACTACACGCTAACCCTGCATGTCTTTTTTATCGAATTAAAATGCGCTTGCGCACCAAATCCGGTAAAAATTCTGACCAGGTTTATCGGTCTTGAATTTTAGCTAAGTCTCATGATATTTTTAAGTAGGTTCCCAGAGTAACTATGTTATCGTTGGTGGTAACGTAATATTTTCAGGCGCAGTAGTTGGAAATAAGCATGAGTAATTATATTCTAAATGCTATCCTTGGTGAATAAATTGTGTCGTACCGAATAAACTCAGTCAATCATTCATTCATTACTATAGAGAGATATATGGAATTTTTTTTTTGATATCAATGAATTTTACCAGGTAGCCGACTTCTTCTTCTAAAATATTGAAGTGAGAGAGGAAACATGTTCAATGTTAGAAAAGAACGAATGTTTGAGTCTGGAGCGGAACAAGTAGAGTTAGGATCATTAACGTAAAAGCGAATTGGGTTAGAGGTTGAATGAAAATCATTTACGGAGAAAAGAAAGAGGATGTGATGAGAGAGAACTTTGCGAGACTCCGCTGAAGGGAGATGCCACTCTAACTGTAACTACCGCAACAGAACAACAAAAAGGAAGTTACGCATTAGCAAACTGATTAAAAAGTTTGAAAGTAAGGACATGCCACACCCTGTGAAAACTCAAGAAATGTTGAGGACCACCAAAATCGTTGAGAGGAATATCAAAGATGAGTCACACAGGGAAAGAAGACCACCAGGAGACCCTGCATCACGAAACCCGTGTTGGTGATCTGAAAGGAATGAGATCCAAAAGTGTTTATAAAACAGAGTTCAGGAGAGCTTCAGAGGTTAGAGATAACAGAGGTGGGAGGGCTGGGGCAATGATCAGATAGGTCTACTCTCTTACGGCTGCACTGCACAAAGGCATACTGCTAAGAAAAACGGAAAGTTTGAGTCTATAGTTAGGGACAAAATGGGCGAGCAAGGACTGCGACCAGGCTAGAGGCACACTCCCTTAGGACATAAGGTGTGTGATCTGGACCCATTTGTTGACAGAAAAGTCCTTGAAAGATCCCACACTAGGAAAATAATGAGAGAGGGAATAGGCTCTGTGGGAGGTAGTAGGGAGAGAGGTCTAGATATGAACCATCTAAAGTAGAATTAGATGGAAGTATGATGTTTAGAAAAGTGGCTTCGTCGATTAGAGAGATAAAAATATATTGGTCAAGTCAGAAAAGAAGAAAGGCTGAATTGCAGAATTATTCTAGAGGCATCTGGTTAAAGACAAGCAAACGTTTTCTACTGAAAAAGAAGTCATCACGCATTCTCTTTATGAAGGCGTGTCTAACTTTATGAAAAATAGCTTTGCAAAGATTCTAAGCAGTGCAGAAATGAAGGTGGAATGAGATTCAAGAGAGAAGAGTTTCCTGGCCCTATTTGGACTGCCTTTGATGGAACTAGCGTCAAAACAGGAGTCATCAAAGCATGGTTAGGGGGATCTAGAATTTAGAACGAATACAGGACTGAACCCGTCAAGATGACCTCCGTTATACAGTCAGTACAGCTGGAGGTAACCCAGTCAGCAAAGCAATACTGGTCCCAAGGGAAGTCGGTATAGAAGCCGAATAAGAAAGACCACTTAAGTCCTCCCAAAGTGCCAAAGATGCATTTCGAGAGGGAGAAAGAGAGTGGACGTTCCGAAGTGGAAGCGGCTGAGATGACACTTATCAAAAGACCCCAAGCAGGGAAAGATGGTGCCTCACAAGTCAGAACAATGAAAGGGAGGTCTTGCGAGTCAGAGGAGTGGTAGCGATGATTGGTAACTCGTGTCGGGTGTTTGATCAGGCGATCCCGATTGTTATGGTGTGAAGAAATGTTCTCGACTCCACCAGGATCATCCTAGTAAAGCCAAACCAACCTTTGTAGCGCATGTTGAAATTTACTGAATAGATGATTTCATCGCTTGGACGTGAAGAGGACAATACCTCTGCTTAGGTGGTCAAAGAGCTGAAGAGCTGTGTATAGCTGGAGGAATAGGAGAGTGCGGAAAAAAGTTATATAGGGTAAAACGATTGTATGCCAGTTATTGTAGTTAGAGATTTCATGGTGAAGAAAGAGGCAGCCGTAGGCAGGTGAGTTTCAGAAAGAGAGAAAGATTAGGTGAGGAAGTAGACAGATTATGTTTAAGAGAGGGAAGACGGATCTGAGACCACAAATGTTAGAGAGAGAGAGAGAGAGAGAGAGAGAGAGAGAGAGAGAGAGAGGTATACAAGCAGTGTTGGCAGAAATGAGGTGTAGGGTCTCACTCTATTGATGGCTGGCAGTGGGGCCTGGGTACCATTCGGCCTCCTTGACCAGTGGCGCTGTTATGACTCAGTGCAGGAGAGACGTTGTCTGACTATATTTCCGTTGTTCTGTATGATTTTGATAAGGTCATTTGTTCTTTAGAATAAGGAGTCGTATGAGTCAAGCGATGTCAAAATTTACACAAGATACAGTGAGATAGTGTTTGTGGACTGAGTTCCAGCAATCCATGGGAACGTGCAACAGATAAGAAAAACAATAACCCGAGCCAGGGCGGGGAATATGACAGCCACTGCAGTACTGATGAATTGCACTGCCATCACTAACCCTCCTGATGCCCAGACAGCTGTACCTAACTTGTAATTACTTGTTCGTACTTTAATGGAATGGAGTTTAACACTCTTGCGCCCCCATCTCTTAAACACTTTTTGTCAACACAGAACTTCATAAATTTAAGTATGTTGTCTGCATTAAACATGTACTCAGTCATCCTGTTCCATTCATTCACCAGTCTTATAATAAAAGTACTTCTTTACATCTTTTCGTCAGTTTCTTACTTAATTTCAAGTTATGTCCTTTGGTTGCTTGATCCCTACATCTCTCGAAGAACTGTTAACTGTTCACGTCGTCGACTTTTGAAAATAAAATGTTGGGATCAGGTCACCCCTCCTCTCTTCCAAGGTGGGCAAATTTAAAGTCCCTAGCTTTTCCTTATAACTTCATTCTATTAATTCTGATAATCATATTTATCGCCCTCCTCTAGACCCTCTCAGTTAGTTCTTAGTACTTCTTTACGCACTTTCTCCTCTGCTGAAACTCGTTCACATGCTTTCTACTGATCTTAACCATCTCCCTGCACACCACACACTTCAGTGAGACCGGTCTGTATTTCAGCGCCTGTTCCCTGTCTCCTTTCTTATGTCCAAGCATGACGTTTGCCCTCGTCCATTCCTTTGGCAGTTGGTCCTCTCTAGGAACCTCTTGAACAGCAGTTCAAGAGGTTTATCTGGCGTGTCACCACACATAGCTCATAGAGTGTAATTTCATATCAGGACCATGAGCCATGTGTGGGTCAAGCCTTTCATAATTCTGTTAGTATCTTTTCTTGCAGTGAAACTGATAGTTACATCATTTCGGGAAAGAGTCGGAAGGAGACAGGTCAATTATTTCACGAAAAGTTATCAGAGTTCATTTTATCAGATCGGTATTTTCGTCTAAAGAAACGATCCCAGAAATATTCATTCAAGAACTTATATGTGTATGACTGTTAATGGTATTTAATGGTATGCACTATGTTTATTGGGTGGATGAAGAATAAATTATGTATTTTTTCCCTATGGATCCAGATCTATGGGTAACCCTGAGCATCATTCGACCAGGGTCGAGCGCATAGGTTCGAATCCTGGTTGCGGCAGTCGCTCCACAGTCAGCCCAGCTGTTCATCCACCCGCACTTGTTGATCGATAAGATGGGTTCCTGGCTCAGGATAATATATATATATATATATATATATATATATATATATATATATATATATATATATATATATATATATAT
>JAYMFT010382501.1:0-20417 GCA_038088735.1 Panulirus argus
TATTATACATATTCGAGTACTGGAGTAGAGGTGGATACTGATACCGACACAACAGGCTAAAGTATTGAGTTTGATCAAGACGTTTCGACATAACTGTCTTCCTCATTGGACTGAGTAAGGAATATAGTTGCAACACACATGCAGTTGGGCACCAGTGTTCCTTCCTATATCTCTCATCCGCTAATTGGTGGGTCGAAGAACATCTAATGCAATTGTTGTGCACGTAGACAAGGAATTTCACCTTCCTTGATGGGGAAATGCGCAGGTAGTAGAAAGAGGTCTGAAAAAGATGTCGAGTTAAGCCCTGGAGGCAGCATACATACATCTAGAGGATTCCATCAGTTAGAGCGCTGGTGGCATCTCCTGGGCACAGGCAGCGGCGAGGGTAGCCTTTCATGAGCGAAGGAGAGGGGCAGAACCAATAGAGCCGACCCACCAATCAGTGGATGTGAGATACAGGCAGGAACACGGCTGACCCATTGGGTGTAGGGAGTCGAGGTGTCTCGAGTTGACGAAGAATATAGAGACGATACCTGGAGGATTTGATGAGGGTGCTGACGTTTCACTCCCAGCTTAGTTTATCGCCCAGAGTGACATTAAGAAAAGCCGGAGGGAGCTGGGGGCAGAGGAGGGGCAGGGTGGGAAGATAGACTGAAGCGTATGAAGAGGCCTGAAGCACGACGTTCCTTGCCTGAGCACGACGGTACGACCCTTGAACCAGGCCATACAGTACATTCTTGAACACGACGATACGAACCTTTAGCCAGGTCGATATATTGAAAAGAGACGCACTTTTTCGAGTCGTATTGTCGTACTCAAGGATCGTGCCATGATTCTCGAAGGTCGCATCATGATGTTGAAGGGGCTAAGTGCTGACACGATCAGGGACCTGTGCTGTAGTAATTACTGGCTTTAATGATATGTACTTTATTCTCACTTCATTAATATTGGCCATTGTATTTGTGATTAGTACTCAATAAGTGAACACAGTAGTTAGTGTCATTAGTAATTAGATAGAAACTTTATCATTAATGTTTCCACCAAAGACCACACATACGTAGCCAGAGTGTATAATGTGGTCAAAGATTTAGACTTAACACCTGAGGAAAGAGTTCAAGATTTTCGTTAGGTGGATATGTGTTGACCTTGACAGCCTTAATGACCCTGGCAGTTGAAGGCATAAGGACCAAATAAACAGCCAGCCATTAACATTACGGTAGATGTGCAAATGCGCATCTGTCAACTCTAGCGGTCCGGCTAGGCCTACCTAGCTGGACACAACCCTCTGTCTAGGCCTATGCCAGCGGTCTAAGATTAGGTAGGCTTAGCTTTTTACTAGATGCTCCTCTGCCTCCGCGTCGCATTTTTGTTTGTGGTCAGTTCTAACGTGTTCCTGTGGGATTATGGGTCCTAGTAGTTATATCGTCAATACGGGTTACTCGAGGGCTATCGCATGTTCGTTTTCCCTCCGGTTTTCAACGGGATTTTGATCTGAATTACCAGTGAGGTAAAGTCTTCAGGGGTAATTCAAGGATATACCATCATCCCTGGTTCAACCGCCGATGGGCAGAAGGTGGGTGAAGGTCACAGTGCCCTGATGGTCGGGAACCAGGGATTGTGGTTAATGCTCTGATGCTCGGGAATCAATCCATGCTTAGTGAACTGATGGCTGGGAATCTGGGACAGTAGTTAGTACTCTGATGGTCGCAGATGAGGAGCCATTGTTATTACTCTGATAGTCAGGAACTAGGGACAGGCGATTTAGGCTCTGTTGGTCAGGCATCAGAAACCGTGGTTAATGCTCTGATAGGTCGGGATCAGGGACCATGATTTGTGCTCTGATAGTCGGGAATCAAGAACGGTAGTTAGTGCTCTGATGGTCGAGAATCAAGGAACTTCCTTAATTCTTTAGTGGTAAGTAATCATAAACTGCGATTAGTGTTCCGATGGTCGGCAATCAGGAACCGTGGCTAGTGCTCTGATGGTCAGGAATTAGAGACTGTGTTTAGCGTTCTGATGGTCTAGAGTCAGGGACTGTTGTTAGTGGTCTGATTGTCGGGAATGAAGAACGTGGTTAGTTCTCTGATGGTCGGGAATCAGGAGCAGTTGTTAGCGGTCTGATTGTCGGTAATCAAGAACCTTGATTAATGCTTTAATGGTCAGGAATCAGGATCTGTGTTTAGTGCTCTGATGGTCGAAAGTCAGGAACAATGGCTCGTATTCTGATGGTCCGGAAAGAGGGACCGTCCTTACTGCTCTGATTGTCGGGAATCAGGAGCCGTGATTAGTGTTCCGATAGTCAAGAATCAGAATCTTTATTAGCGCTCTAATAGTCAGAAATCAGGCACCCTGGTTAGAGTTCTGATGGTCGGGAATCAGGAGCCTAGGTCAATGGTCTGATGGTCAGGAATCAGGAATTATAGTTAGTGTTCTGATGGGCGGGAATCAGGGCCTATAATTGGTACACTGAAAGGCGACCGTAGAACAACTGAAAAACAAAAAACAAATTATGGGAGGTGATCTGTTTGTCGAGGCGAGAATCACAAGGATTCATGATTGGTAGTCTGATTGGTGGTGATAACGATCAACTGAAAAGGAGTATCTGTTTGGCGGGAATCAGAAGGTCCTGTTTGTTACTGATGGGCTGATTAGTGGGAAGGGGAAAGACGGGCTAAGGAATCAGCGGAGGAATCAGATTTATCTGAGATGGTGTTCTGAATTTCACAGGACCTGGTGAACTGAGTGGCAAAAATCGGGAGGACCCACGACCGTAGCTCTCGTGATTGGTGGATCAGGAGGATCCGTGGTTGAACGTCTGATCGGCAGCAATCAGGAAGCATCGCCGGTTGGTAATCTGATGGCCTCATCGACGGCAGGCCATGAAGGTTTTGTGGAGAGCGGTGTGATGGGGGGGGGGGGATCACGAAGTCTGATGGGGGAGAATCACAAAGCGTGACTAGATGAAATCACGAAGCCTGATTGGGAGGAATCACGAAGCCTAGTCATCAAATGGTCTAATGGCCTGAAATCAGAAAGCCCCTCGGTTAGCGGTCTCATTTTGGCGCGATTGGAAAGGCCTCTGATAGGGTGGAATCAGGTGATCTCGTGGTTGGTGGTTTCATTGGCTTCAATTTAGAGGCGCCTTGGACGATAGCCTGATCAGACGGAATGTGGAACTATTATGCTCTATAATCTGACGTGCTCAAGGCAGGAAACTACATAGCTGATAGTTTGATAAGCCGTTGTAATCAGAAAACGTCGTAGTTGATACTCTGATTGGTTGTAATCGGGAAATCTCGTAGTTGATACTCTGAAAGGCTGTTGTAATCAGGAAACCTCTTACTTGATACACTGATAGGGTTTTCTTATCAGGAAGACTCGTAAGTGGTAGTCTGATAGGCTGTTGTAATAAGGAATCCTCATAGTTGATACACTGATAGGCTGTTATAATCAGGAAATCTCGTAGTTGATACATTGATAGGCTTTTGTAATCAGGACACCTCGAGCTGTTAGAGTGAATTTTAGTCAGGAAGCCCATGACTGACAGAATGGGTTGTAATCAAAAGCTCATTAATTTGTTTAATGTGTAATTCTGAAGGCTTTAAGCGGATTCTTATGTTTCAATGAAAGCGGATTCCTTTTTTGTAATGTGTATCATACAATCATCTATAACAAGTCACTCTGATAATCTGGTTACCTGAGACGTCAAAATTCAGATCAGTGATGTCTAGGATGGACACATGTATAACAGTAGGATCATGTTTGCGAAAAAAATATGAAGTTTTCACAGGTAAAATCAAGAAATGAATTTTCTTGATTTATTCCTTTCAGAGAAATTCCTTTTTTTCCTTGTTGAATTGGTAGGCGAAAGATATACATTATCTTACGTATACCGGATGGAATGCACGTGTGTATTGATAACCCAAGATCCTATAAGGTATTCAAAAGCTCAAGAAAGGCTTACAGGCCTAATGTTGAGATTCGATATGCTTCGCCTTGCCTTCGGAGAAGAGCCCGGATTATGTTTCGTGGTGGTAGGCCTACTTCATTTGGGGCTCGATTTAGCTCATTTGAATATTCCCGAAATTTGATGGTCATGCTGGGGGTGGGGGTGGGTTAGGAGGTGGGTGGGTATGGAGGTGGGTAAGGCAGGGGGTGGTGGAGATGGTGTAGGTAGGTAAGGCAAGATGATGGTGGAGGTGGGTAAAGCAAGTGTAGGGAAGAGTGATAAAGGTAGGTAAGGCAAGGGGGGGAGTTACCTAAGGCAGATAAGTGTTATGGACTGGGTGGAGTACGTGCGTCTGTTTGTGTGTGTGTGTGACCTAACGTGCACACGGGGAGAAAATTTGACGGTTTAAGCTTACGTATATCTGAGGCAGCGGCTAGTGTTCCGTGCGCTGTACTAGTCACCAGTCTGGGAATAGGGAGGAATAGCGCGATCAGGACATTCTTCGGTAACCCGACAAAGCCTAACAGAACGTAACCCAACGTAATCTAACCTAACTTTAACTTAATCGTTCATGAAAGAAAACGCGAGTCCACTTTACGGAACCCTAACCACTTTGATTTTTGTATTGGATTTTGTATTTCCCAGTACAGCTACCTTCCCTTTGTAGCTCGTTCCACCCAAATGTCCACTTCTCTGGTGGTGAAGAAATGTTCGCTCACATTGTTCCTGACACTTTTCCACTTTTCTTGACTGTTTCCTCTTGTCTTCTGATGTCGTAGTTTCATTGGATTAAGAATTGTTGTACTGGATCCTCATCGCATCACTATGTTCTCCGAGGAATCAGTTCAAGGTGCTTATCATACCTCCTCTTCACCCGCATTCTCCCAGTGTGGGTATAGTGGGCATTTTCCTTCACTCCCGGTGACTGCTTTCACTTCCTGCATCATCTTCGTTGCGTCCCGTTGGGTAGGATTTTTTCCAACAGTTCTATTTCTGTAGCGTCTTGTCCAAGATATAATGGAAGGCAATCTTAACGGTGACCAGCATCAGTAGCTCGTATGTTTAAAGAGCAGCTGCCCGGGAAAGTACTACCCTACCGACTTAGCAGAGTTGTGACCTCCGGAACCACCATACATCCACCGTGACAGGACTGCTGGTCTTACTTTCTATTTCGTTAAAGATAAGTTGCTATTGAAAGACTCTTGATCTTTTTCTTTTACGCACCTACAATTCATCCTGTTGGCCTATCTTGGAGTTTATGGCATTTTTCTGGCAAATTAAACTTTTCCATAGGCAAACTTACAGACAGACATGCAAACACCATTTACCAATATACAGATAGATTATACAACCCTAGAACCCCTTCTACTGTGTCCCTGCAGTATGAACAATTGCATTGGGAGTCCGGAAACATCTTTCAGTACATACACAGTTGAATAAACACCACCATGGTAGCCGCTAGACATCACTGTTTAATCACAACTGTAACAGCTAACAGGGCACTTGTGTTACACTATAGACACAGCACTCCCCCAGGAACTCCATCTCAGCTACATTAGGAAAGATGTGCAACGCCGTAGATAAGGCAAAACCGCGCAGTCTGTCATAGCTACAGCAACACACACGTTTCACTGCTGAACACACGAGGAACCGATCAACCTGGATGACACACCATCAAACTAAAGAATAGGTAACCAGGGACTGGTATCAAGAAACTCTTGTACGGTAATAACGTTGTAACGACTGGAAACAAGCTGTGTGGCGAAGCAGTGAATGCAGAAAATATAAAGAAATTCAGGACACAGTGTGCTGGTGGCTGCCCATTTTACCCCAGGATGCAATGCACTTTACCCTCGTCTTAACTTGTATTCAAGACCAGCCTTGTGAGACACTTTGCTGCTGGAGGTAGAAAGGAGAGTGAGACATTTATGGCGCTCCTGCTGAAATCCTTTACTAAATGGGTATTGAGACGTGTTGATGTGTGCTTCTTTGTTCGCCCATGTGTGAATGTGTGGAGAGAGAGAGAGAGAGAGAGAGAGAGAGAGAGAGAGAGTGTGTTCCCCCCCAACCCCTTGCTCCCCCAGTACCGGACAAAGGAGGTCTTGGATGGTGAGATGCATGTGGAGAGGTTAGCCACGGTCCACAGTGGACCTTTAGTTGTTGGGGTTGAGGGGTTAGTTCGGGGAGGGTCTGAGGACACTGGAATACTGGGGCACAAGTTAGCACATGTGAAGGCCAGATAACAGAAGACCTGTTGGTCTGTGAAGAGGTGATCTGTTGGAAGTTAGAGTGAGATTCCTGAATTGCTACAGTGATTTATCAAAGTATTTTGGGAAACTGCTTTCTTGTCGTAATTGGGAAAGATAAACGATAACTCTGGATACTTTTTTTTTTTTAGATATACAGCATGTTGTAAATCGTAACACATTTCTGTTATTGTGGGATATTTTATGTTCATCGTGTGTCATACCATGAAAATCTTTTTGATCATTCTCAAATCGTTAAAGAATTACAGTCTACTTTCGCCTTTGGTGATCGCCCTCGCGGCAATAGAAATTTCTTCTTTTACATCAGGGTACTGAGAGAACGTAGGAGGGATGAGGAAGGGAAAGCTGTAAGGGAAGGGCAGTGAGGGGAAGGGGTAAGGGGTTTAAGAGAAGGGGAAGGGTTGAGCATACTGAAGATGAGTTGAAAGGTTGCAAACAAACTATGGTGTGGGCAAGACATTACAGTCATTTGACAAACTTGACACATAGAGTTATACATGTATGTACGTGTGAGACAATTTACAGAGGTGGGTTAAGGGCATCATGTATTCGATACATAGATGCAGTTTAGTTCAGGATGGGTCAGCACCCATACATATGAACAGTACAGTAGTATACAAAGAGTTAGAGGGCTGAGTGGCCCCATGTATTCAGTTAAAGGATAATACTCACGCATTACGTGTTGGGCTAGTACACAAATTCATGGATAATTGACTGATATACGCGTCAAGTTACAGAGGTGGGCTTATGCTTTCAAGTGTTCAGGACATGGGTACAGGCAACGCACGGGATGGAGGCGGTATCCATATATGCAGAGAACGGAGGCTGGGGGAGTTGAGTAACCATGAGGAAGGAGGTAGGGGAGACAAGAGGAGGGGAGAATGGGAGACAAGGATGAGAAGGGAAGGCAAGGGGAAGGGGGAAGAGTGGCAAGGGGATTAGGGAAGACAAGGAGAAGAAAGTGGGAGGGTCAAGGAAATAAGAATAGGGAAGGAGAGGGGACTAGGGAGGGGGATTAAGGGGAGAAGGGAATAGATGGGCAAGGGAAGGGGAGTAGGGGAGGCAAGGTAGGGGAGGGAGTTAGGGCAAGGGAGGGGAGTGGTAGAAGAGGTAAGGGGAGGGGAGTTAGGGGTAAGGAGAGGGGATTAGGGGGCAATGGGAGAGGAGAAGGGAGGCTGGATGAGAGGAATATGGGTGGCAAGGGGAGGGGCGTTGTGGAGAAAGGAGAGAAGAGTAGGGGCGGTAAATGAAGGGGAGTAGGTACTACAAAGGGAGGGGAGTAAGGAGTGGACAAGGGGAGGGGAATAAAACGGCAAGGGGAAAGGAATAGGGGAACAAGGGAAGTTCACTAAGTACAGGGAGAACAGAAGAGGAACTGCTACCACGAGACCTGATGGCCCATGGTTGGGCTGTCTGCAGAAGGCATCTCCGGCAGGGAGGGAAAAATAAGGAATACCATGTATCATCAGGAAACCATACTGCTCTGGAAATTCCGTAGGAAAGACTGAACGGAAAACTTTCCCAGTAGTTTCGCAAAAGGCTGCTCAGGGTATGGACTCTGGAAAGAAAGACAGGTTTGGGTGTCTCCACCTGAGGCAGGAAACACAGGTATGGATAAATCATGCTTCCAGGTCTCTGAGTCTCTCCTCATAAGACTTAATTCTGGAGGCAGGATTGGCTTGGTTGCTCTTTTCTGAATTCTTTCTTGTATTCATCCTTCGTCAGGCTGGGAAGTTTTATATGGGTTGAGGCCTGCGAGGCTGTGGAAGTCTATAAGCCTGTGAAGGACTGCGAGATTATGAAGGCCTGCTAAGATGTGGAGACCTGCAAGGCTGTGAAGGACTGCAAGGCTGTGCCTTACCTTTGCTAAGTTTTATGCAGGACTAATCCATACTTAGCTTGAAGTTTCGCGTGAACGAGATCTATTGGGAGAGAAGTTCATCACGGGTGGGAGGTCTCAGAAGCTGCTGCCGTAGGTGTGGACGGGAGCGGTGCAATGAGAGATAATGCCGAGGCCGTATTCCTGTGTGGATGCAATTTTCTAAGGCTGGACTCTTAGTTTGGATGGGGTTGAGGATTGTGTGCTTGGAGTCATGTGTGGGTTCCGAGGATGGTGCAGCAGGGGTCTTGTGTTGGGGTCTTGTGTGGTCGAAGTATGGATCGGTGGCACTTTAAAAGATTTATCCTGTTTTGCAGGAATCCTGTTCAGATGGGACATTGTACCGTTGGATTCTCTAGTGTATTTACCTATTTGTACTGTACGGGGAGGGAGGTCTACCCTTCTAGAAGCCCATTTCTTGAGCCTTCTTTACCATCATGTAACCATACAGATTTTCCTATGCTGTCTACGCTCACCGGGCTACTTCCTACATCTGTCCACCACTCTTAAGCTCTGGATGAAATACTTCTTTACGTCTGTTTTAACAGGTTTCTTGCTTAATTTCAAGTTATGTCCTCTGCGTTTTTCGAAGAACTGTTAACTGTCTATGTCATCAATCTAGTTGAACAGGTAACACCTGACTCTTCTTTCTTCCATGGTGGGTAAATTTAAGGCCTCGAGCCTTTCCCCGTAATTCACCTCTCTTAATTCTGGTACCATTTTTGTTGCCCTCCTCTGTACATTCTCTAATAGCTCTTCGTTCTTCTTGTTTGTGTGTGTGCTTGTTAGTTGTGTTTACTGTATGTGTTGTGGAGAGAAAGTTTGACTCTTGTGTTGCCCCTTCTCTCTCTCTTAACCTTGTATGTGTTCCATATCTTTACTCTTTTGTGTACTCACACACACACACACACACACACACACACATACAAGCCCAACCAAGCAACCATTTATCGACCAACCTTAAGGGGAGGATGAACAACTGGTATTGACTGTGGGCCCACCACCAAGCTAAGGACCAAACTTTACTGACTCGAACGCGGGCTGGCTAATTACTACACCATGGAGACACGTGTTGTGTGTATTTGTGTGTGTGTGTGTTTGTGTGTGTGTGTGCACGCGGTCTGACGTAATCTATTGTCATTGTGATATTGTGCCTTGAGAACAGTATTAAGAAATACTCTTTTGGGCTGTGTCTTGATTATTTCAGTTTAGTGCTAGGCTGGTTGAGACTTCTGTAGGGTTCTGTGAGAATGGATGGGGTCTTTGACGAAGTCATGTGTGGGTGTTGTGTGGATGTGATGTTGTGTGGGTGTGGTGTTATGTGTATATGGTTATTTGTGGATAAGATATGGATGGAGTCTCATCTAGGCCTCTTTATGGGGTCTCTTGTGTGGATGGGATTTTTAGGATGATGTCTCGTATGAATGAGGCCTTATTTAGTGTGGCCTTGTTTCATTAGTGCCTCAAATTTCATGAGTACAGGACCGTATGTGGATGACCTCTTGTGTGGGTGGGTTTTGTCAAGATAGATCCTTATGTAGCTGTGGGTTTCTCTGGCGAGAATGTTGTGTCTCTGTGGTCATAGAACTGTAGAGTCAAGTACAGGTGAGATTTTGTGTGAAGAGACTTTGCCAGAGTAAGTCTTGTGTGGCTCAGACCCTTTATGAGTAGGGGTCTTTTTTTCAATATGGTTTTATGAGGGTTGAATCTTGCAAGGCTAGGCCTTGTACAAGTGCGGTCTTCAAGCATGGTGTGGGGCTGTGGTGTTCTGTAGGGACTCTCATGTTTCAGTGGGAATGATCTTGCGTAGATATACCGTTATAAACTGAAAATACGCTCAATCTTTTATTGTTTAAGGATGAAAACAGAGACAGTGTCACAGGCTTAGAGATACTTAGTAACTTGAACAAGTCATGGGTTCACTATCTCGCCGTAAGTAACACTTGTGGAACCTTAGCGTTGGCCATTGAGCGTTGCTACTTGCAGCAGCAGCAACAGCAGTAGAAGCAGCCCGGGTCCTGACCACTCACCTCCGCCACCCACTCTCGCTCCACCTGAAAAAATCCATAGATTTAAAGCTGACGACGTGTGTAAGTACAGCAGGTAATGACCACCATATGATCGCTACCACCCGATTCTTAAAAGGAATTATATGATAATTTATAATTATCGTAAGGGCAGGGATCTATACCTTGACATTAGCTCGGTGGACGTGATGGGATGAAGATACTTCATTTTACATATTCACGACAGGATTTCTTCCGTGACGAGATGCGAACACAAGCAGAAGTTATGAAAGAAATCTTTGTATAGATGAGATTGTTTTTTTCATTTTCTCTTGTGCCCTGTGGACTGTGAGTATGCCGGGTCTTTGAGGCGTCTCAGGGGACGATGAAAGACAGATTGGGATTTTATCTACACACACACACACACACGCACACACGCTCTTGAGCACTGAGGTATTGCATCATTGGACAGATCTAAGGTCACCCCTCGTGTCCATGAGGCAAACGCAGCACAGGGATGTTCCACGGTAATACACCCCTCGTGAATATTATGATGACCCGTCCACCATCCTGGGGACACCACACGACAGACACACCAGCCCTGCCATCACAGACCGTCAATTGGAACAGAATACTTTTGATGCAGGCCGTGGGGGGGGGGGATTAATGTTACCGTGATGACTCTGGTCCTGGAATGAGTTTCCAAAACGGAGGTGGTGGGGGAAAGGAGGGGTGGAGGGTAGAGGAGTAGGAGGAGAGGCAAGGAAGGACAGAGTGGTGGGAGGAGGGGGGATGGGGGGATCTCGGTGGAAGGTTAAGTAGAGGTGAAGGAGGAGGGGGAGGGGGAGATAGAGAGATGGTGACCCAGTAATATCTATTTTGAAGTCACGCCATCATCTGTGTTCGCAGTGCAGGTACATGACTGCTGAGCCCACTGTGATCTGCGACCTCTACAGGGGGGAGGATGGAGGGGAGGGAGGTGCAGAAATAGGCAGGAGGTGCAGCAGAATACTGGGAGTGCAGCAGAAAGCTGGAAGGTACAAACACGAAGGTGCAGACAGGAAGATGCAGCAGGAGGCAGGAAGCACATGGGAAGGACAGATAACAGGTGACCTGATGGTCCATGACCAGGTTACCTGTTATGTTTTGTCTAGACTGTGGTAGAAACAGTAGACTAAAACTGACGGCACCTCTCCAACCACCTCTCCCTCCAGCCTAACCGCCGATTGGCAGAAAAGATGAGAAGACTCACCATGTGGTGTGTGGCCTCGTATACTGCCAAGGAAATTCTTTAGAAAAATGGAACGGGAAAAAAGCTCCCAAACAGTTAAATAGACGTTGCCTAATGGCTGGATTCTGAAGCAGAAAAAAATGGTGTTTAGTGACACTTAAGCAGGATTAGCTGCTGATGACAGGTATTACTGAAGGATTTGTCCCACCTTGACATAAAGGTGTTGATAGCGTTTGCAACTGCTACATCTGGAGGTAGTTTATTCCATTCCTGTACCACTCTGCACGTGATTTTTTCCCACGTTGCTATCAAATTTCTTTCCTTTTACCTTTACGCCTTCCTATTTGATCACTGAATCTCTGAGGCAAAAAAGAAAGAAAAAAGAAAACTCTTGCTATGTTTTCGAAATTCTATGATATTTTGAAACTAATTGGTTATCGCAGAGTCTGCACATTTTTCTTTTCTTTTTTAGAATGATTGTAGGTCTTTATCATTTCCTCGTGAGACTTATTTCTGTATGGTTGCTCTTCTTTGAATTCGTTCTATATTTTTCTTTATCTTTCATCAGGATTGGTGAGGAGAACTGAACACCGTAATCCAAGTGAAGTCTCATCAAGACGTTATAAAGGATGGGTATTGTATTTTCTGACTTGCAGTTTATATATCTTGCTATGACCCTTTGCATCCTGTTGGCTTTGCCGTATACAGTTAGGAATTATTCATCGTATTTTAGGTCACTAATGATAATCACTCCAAGGCATATTTCTTCCTTTACATGTAGCAATAGCCTTCCAAGCATTTTGAGTGAGTGATATACTCGTATAATATTAGCTCTAAACTACGTCACTTTGCATTTGTGTGCGATTATGGCCATTTGCCATGTCTCTGATCATTACATCCGTTTGTCTAAATCCCTTTGAGTCTTCAAGTAGTCTTCCTTTTACTGGGCTATGTTTCCTGAGTTTCTGTCGTTCGGCAGAATTTCGTAAACACTGCTGGTGGGTTCCGTCTCCAGGTCGCTGATGTAGATGATGAAATGTTTGGGTGCCAGGACTGGACGTAATTGTACGCCGCCCGTCCTGTGAAGTCAGTCAGATGCATTCCGGTTCCATATCACTCTTTGTTTCCTGCCTGAGAGTCAGGCCGCTAGCCACGCGCACGTTTGATCTTCTATGCCGTCAGCTTTAATTTTATGTGGTCCTTTGCCGAGAGCTTTAAGAAAATCCAAGTACAGTATATAACATGGGAGGGTAATTTGGAGTCCCAGTTATTATGTACTCGCACAAGACAAAAGAATTCAACCACATTCGTTAAACATAAGCGTAGGTCTCGAAAACCATGTCGATGGTTATCAGGCTATTATCTTCTAAGAATTTAACGACTGTCTCTCCAGTCGTTGTGTCTAACACGTTCGCTAGAAATGAAGTAAAGCGGTTCTTCGAAATGCATTTTCTATCAACATTTTTGAAGATGCGTATTTCATATGCTAGTGTCCAGCCATGTGGCTCTTTCCCTTCCTACAAAGATTTGTTGAAAATTTGGATGACTGGAAAACCTATTTGCTGGCTCACTTCTTTCACTGTTCTGGGGAGATATCGTCTGACCAGATGTCTTGTTCGGATATAGTGTACCTGGATACTGAGGTATTTCATTTTATCTAATATATCTTATATCCAGTTATCATTTTTTGTGCCCATGGTGTATGAGACGAGTTTTCGGTAGTAAATTCTGAATCGAGATACTTGTTGAGGAAAGGCAGTCCTTTTTATTGTAAAAGTGGCAATAGTAACCTTGATTTTTTGTTTCTAACTTTTCTGAAGGAGGTGCAGCAGGAGGCCCCCGGGGGTACGACAGAGTCGTGCAGCGGGAGACAGGGAGGTGCAGCAGGAGGCAATAAGGTGCAGCAGGAGACAGGGAGGTACAGCAGGAGGCAGGAAGGTGCAACAGGAGGCAATAAGGTGCAGCAGGAGGCAATAAGGTGCAGCAGGAGGCAATAAAGCGCAGCAGGAGGCAATAAGGCGCAGCAGGAGGCAGTAAGGTGCAGCAGGAGACAGGGAGGTGCAGCAGGAGGCAGTAAGGTGCAGCAGGAGGCAATAAGGTGCAGCAGGAGACAGTAAGGTGCAGCAGGAGGCAATAAAGTGCAGCAGGAGGCAGTAAGGTGCAGCAGGAAACAGGGAGGTGCAGCAGGAGGCAATAAGGTGCAGCAGGAGGCAGTAAGGTGCAGCAGGAGACAGGGAGGTGCAGCAGGAGGCAGTGATGTGCAGCAGGAGGCAGGGAGGTGCAGCAGGAGGCATTAAGGTGCAGCAGGAGGCAGTAAGGTGCAGCAGGAGGCAGGGAGGTGCAGCAAGAGGCAGTAAGGCGCAGCAGGAGGCAATAAAGTGCAGCATTAGGCAGTAAGGTGCAGCAGGAGGCAGGGAGGTGCAGCAGGAGGCAGTAAGGTGCAGCAGGAAGCAATAAAGTGCAGCATTAGGCAGTAAGGTGCAGCAGGAGGCAGGGAGGTGCAGCAGGAGGCAGGGAGGTGTAGCAGGGGGTAGCCGAGCACAGGAGGCCTACATGGTGGCTGGCCTGAAGCGCCGCCACCGCCGCCTACCGATCGATGCGAGTGTCTGCGTGTCCGTCCGTCTGGTGACCGAGGCCGGTGGTGGCTGGTGCCGGCTGCAGCAGTAGTAGGCTTATCCTGCCAGGCCAGGCCTGGCCCAGCCCACTCCCGCGCCCCTCACCCTGTTGCACCCGCCCCACCACCTCCTCGCCAGCCCCGCCGCCTGGCCTTAAGATAAACGCTCCCAGGTCTCTATACCCCTCAGACACTATCCTTGACAATAGTAATAATAAACAGATTATCATACCAGGGAAGTAACAATGTGTTTTGGTTTGACTCTTTCCAGTGGCCCTTCCTGCCGTATGCCGCCGACCCTGCTGGACGTCTCATGCTCTACAGCGGGCTGCGCTCACCGGACCGCCCATGCTGAGGCCCAGGTTAGCAAGGACTCGGTGTATTGCTTTCATTTTTTTTCTCCGTGAGAGAAACGAGTTTATCGTGCGTTGTTGCTCATGCTGTGGGCAGTGGCTGAAAGGAGGATGCAGAGTGCACAAAAGGTCCAGGAACTGGGCTACAGTGATAAATTTATGTACAAAAGAACATGATAATTGATATGTTGACAATTTGTGGAAAATATTATCATGTGTCTAACTCTTTGTAAGATGAGGACTGAGGGATGAGTACGGAAACACCAGTAACAAACACAGTAGTACATTGGGAAAGTAGAGATGATGAATTGCCGCAGGTGGTGCAGGATTAGGAATGGAGCTGAGGTAAGTCGAGGTAAGATGAAATGAGGCAGGCGTTATCTGCGACACTGATGCAGGTGCAGGAGTGGTAGGATTGTCGTGGCGCTGGTGCAGGAGCAGGAGTCCCCGTTACCGAGGTCCCGTCGCTTTGTTGCCGGTGCGGCAAATGGAAAGTGCTTGAGGTTTCATAATTCAGAAAATGTGCCGTGGTTACTGGGTTTGTGCCTCAGTGCGAGATTTTAGTCTAGAGCCTGTAGGAACTGTGGGCAGTTAAAGGACTTAACTTGGGGGTAAGGGGGTGCTACTCCTGATGGAAAAGCTGTACAAGCTCCCTTAGAGAAGGTGAGCCTGGAATCGCATGACCAGTACACGGGAGTGGAGTGTTTGTGGTCTGAGGCAATTTTACTGCTTGAATGGATGACTGTACTGATGCATGGGTACATATGAGGGGGTCGGGTCAGCCGCGCCGATAGCGTGAATTGTGTGGGCTTGGTCGCCAAGTCATGATGGTGAGTCCCTGGAGGATTATAGATGGTCTCGCATTGTAAAGGTCAGGGTCTTGTGCCTACTTGATACCAGCCCTATGTCCTATCAAGGTCGCATCGAGTCACAGGAGGTTAATGCTAGCTGCTCGAAGAGATGGTAACAATGGGCTGGCGGTGAGCGACTTTACCACAACTTCAGTTCGCTGTCAGAGAGATATGCAGGATGTGTGTAGTGTCACTAGAGAATGACACTACAGAAAGTAGACAAAGTTATTTAACAAGTGTCTGGTAAAAATTGTTTCTAAAAACTCATTGAATTAACAACAGCCTCTTAAGATGGAGTTAACTATGATTTGGGTCTGCATCCAATTGCATGAAGACTGTGTATGTTAGACATACGTCGGGGTTTAGGTCTGCCTACATGTAATTTAATAACAAACACCCAGAAAGGACCATTTGCACTGGTCGTATATTGTCCACGTCTCTCATTTTTCACAGACATAGAGACCAATACAGTGTTTTCTTCAGACCACCATCACTACGCCGGAAGTTTCAGTTATAATGTCAGTCATGATGAGATGTATGATGATCAGTGCTGTCTAACTGTCACTGCGAATCATGCTTAAATCTATTAGCAGGATGATACTTCCCTTGAGCACAACAGTGACGACCCTTAAACACGAGGATGTGACTACTGAAACGAAGCTATGGTATTATAGTCTGACCTTTAACCTGACCTTAAAGGGTCAGATCAGTGGCTGTACCTTCAAATCCAATGGTCGCGCTATGGTGCTCAAGGGATGTACCGTCGTTCTCGAGGGATGCACCGTTGTTCTCATAGGATGTACCGTTGTGCTCAGGAAGTCAGATACTCATCCTCCGCACGTCTGCCTTCTTATCTATCAATTCTTATCAGTGATTCAGTCTTGTTTCCAAATCAGATTACGTTTCCCAAACTTGTGTTGAAGGATACGGGCGGCTTGTGGCAGTACTGGTGATGGAGGCTGCCGTGGCTTTGCCTTAGGCAGCGGCACCAGTGCCTCTCGTGTTAAGAAGGGTCTCGTGACCCAGATAGAGGTTGCTGCACATCTGCGGCTGCGGTAGGCCTATAGAAAGTTGCGCATGCGCCCTGCAGGGTATGTTATGTGGTAGGAACAATGTGGGCGCCGTTTCTCCCTCCCTCATTATTATCATATTATCTTCACTGTCTTTATTTTCATTACTTAAGTGAACCCTACATGGTATATCGTGGGCAAATTATTACAGACACTGCATATTCTGAAGTGGATATTGCTTAAACGCCATGTAAAACACCACCCGTTGTGCACACTGACTCACAGTGTTACCACCCAGGGACAGACACCCAGAACGGTGTTGTCCCATGCAATCAAAACAGCGTTGCCATACCGCGAGATAACAATCCACTCGTGGTGCACTCTGAACAGTGTTGCCACCCCGGCACAAACCATCCCTGTTCCCGCCTGTGTTGTGTATCCAGCTGTAACTCGACGTATCTCGCTGGCTTGGGATGATAGGGTGAAAGAGGAAGAGTTTGTGGAGGCCATTTGTATGTGACTGGAGGTGGTAGTGCTGCAAAGAGGAAAAGAAGACTGGTTCTTAGAGAGGTGCGTTGTCCTGAGCTAATTTCCATGGCTAATAAACTGAAAAGTTTATAATTACATCGTCCAGTAACGAGGTTTAAGAAGCCTCCCTTTACGTAGGTAGTCCATAGTTACTTCATCCGGACCCTTTGTGACTGCAGTAATTGTCTTCATAGTAACCCAAGGACGAAGCTCTAGATTCTTGTGTTCCATAACCCAATTTGATTTGTGCCGGTAACCCCGGCAGATTTATAGTGCTTCCCCAGGCTCGTCCTGTGAGCGGCAGCGCAAAAGGATTACAGGGGTCACGAAGGGTCTTTGTTGAACCCAGTGGGCTCATATGATTACATAAGTTGTTACAAAATTCGTTCATTACAAAAGCTTCATTGCACACATTATATGGTTTTTCATATAGTAAGTTTTACTAACCAGATACTAAAGGTGGATACAATCTTAGATTATGAAGTGTCTTTTTATGTTATTGTGACTTTGCAAGGTTTGTTTAGACCTGTTCCTAAAAGGCTTTATCTTTTCACGTTTTAAAACACAATGTTCTAGACTGTGTCTACATCTTTGGCCACAAAATTCACACTTCACATGATTAACACCTCCAGATAGGCCAAAGCGCCAGTAGCACCAATAGCCTAGCCGTAACTAATTACAACATGTAATCTGCTGATCTTATTACATTCTCATTTACGTGATTTACTTTACACATTTCAAAGTGATGGAAAATGTTTCAGCTTGTGCTTATGTGAACTCGTTTACTTGCCTCAAAAAGGTCTGTTTGTTCCTTTCTAATCACAGATTTAAGGTTTCTGGTTGACAACCCATTGTTATTATCAACAGTTTCTTTACTAAGTGCAAGTTTGGCCAGACATCATGCTCATGGAGGCAACTCAAGCCCCCTGTTCACCTGGCTGCATGTGTCTGGCTACCCTGCCTCCGTTGTCAGCACCCGGAGGGCCGCCAACCATAGTATTACTAACTGCAAGTTGCACGACCCGCACCTTCATCACCATCCGGTTGTAAACTTCTCCAGTTCGTCAGCAGGATCGTCGATCCCAGAAGACCGTCTTCTTTTGAACGGAGGAACCCGGATTGTTGCCAATGGGCACAGGCGATCCACACCGATCCGTCTGGGGTTCAGGGTTAAGGGTGGTCAGCGAAGTGAATCCCAAAGGTCGTGGCCAAAGATTTAGTCACAAACTAGAACACTGTGTCTTAGAATGTGACAAAATAGAGCCGTTTAGGGATCGATCTAAACAAACCCTGCGAAAAATGTCACCACACCTTATTGTTAAAAACAAGATACCTGAAATTCTAATATTGTATCCACTTTTTGCATCTAGTAGGTAGAACTTAACATTTGATAGACTTTGCAATATGTGTAATGAAGCTTATGTAATGAACCGATTTTGTAGAAGCCTATGTAATACTAACCCACTGGGGCCTGACTAAGACCCTTTGTGACCTCTGTAATCCTTTTGCGCTACCGCTCACAAGATGAGCATGGGTGCACAGCAAATTTGCCGGGGTTACCGGCACAAATCAAATCGCCATAGCCGGAGTAACTGGGGATCCCGATTCTTCTATCAAGGAATAAAGTATTGAAACTAAAAAAAACTGGGGATACTTAATCACAACATACTGGACAACAATGCAGCTTCTATAACAAACGAGTGTTTACACAGAAATCATCGGCAACTCGTATTAAACTAGATTACTTTATAACGCAGAATGATGCCTGGGGAGTTGATAATCCTGGAAGGAAAGATAGCTATCTGTTATTCACTCGTATGGTCGGCAATGGTTGCCGACACTCCTCTTGGGATTAATTTGATTCTCATGCCGAAGTACACTCAGGGACGAGGGATCTGTAGTCTTTACAAGGTAACGGTGGCGGTGATGGTGCCGACCCTTCGTCACGAACTGTCAAATAAGGCGCGCGCATGTGTGTGTGTGTGTGTATCTAATTACCTGTTTGTATATACCTATTCGTACTTTACGGGGATGGAGTTTTACACTGGTAGGGCACCATCGTGTTTGCGTGCGTGTGCATGTAGGGAAGTAGGTGCACACTCATGGGACCTCCATCTCTTAACCCTCCCTTCTGTCACACAATTTATTCAACATTTTATTTCAATTTGTATCCGCTGTTTCTTTACGTATGTTCTCCACATCCCTCAGTCTCTTACTGTAGAAGTATTTCTTTACAACGTCTCTGACTCATCTCTCGTAGCTACTTTTCATGTTTTCTGTTATATTGGTTCCTCCTGATTTCAGAGAACTGCAGAATAGCGACATACCAAGAACTGCTTAGTAGCGATCCAGCAAAAACTTCTGAGAAGAGATATAGCAAGAACTGCTTGGAAGCGATATGGCAAGAACTGCTAAAAACGACATAGCAAGAACCGCTCTGCAGCGACAGAGCCAGATCGATAGAGAAACGTGAAAGTGGTGTTAATATCTCCCTTTCGTTCTTTGCCAACTTCGGAATGTTTATGGCTGTGTGTGTGTGTGTGCTCCACAAAGAGTACTTATTCTCCTGTTGTGTAATATCTGTAACGTCTGCTTGCTCCGAGCAGAGCCTGTTACTGCCTGACAACATTACTATAGTATTACGAAGCGTGTTCTTGTGTAAAGGCCAGGCCATCATATGCAAGGGTCGTTCTGTCGTGCGTGCTCAGGGGCCGTACCTTCGTGTTTATGGAATATTTGTAGGATTCTGACGTAGTCGTGGTGTGGAGAGCTGGTCAGGTAACGAGACCGGGAATGTCAGCTACAGCTGTTGGTACTGACTCAGAGTTGCAACGTCCGGCTGCTTACTGCATCCCCAAGCCTGTCTATCGTCGTCTGCCCCCTGCCCTCCCCAGGAACAGCCGGGCCATTGGAATGTCTGGGGGTGGGGGAATAAAAGGGAGATAAAGGGAGATTCATCAGAGGGGTGGAAGAGGAAAAAATGCAAAAAAAAAAGGGAAAAATGCTCAGAATGAAGTACGAGGGTCAGGAATGTTGCGAATTTTTGTGCGAAGTGAAATTGTTGTGACATCGCCTCTCTTCTCATGATCATCACGTCCAAAATGGGAGCTTTCATGCTAATTCGCACTTTACTGTAAATCTAATACTAAGAGTAAACGAGTTTGGCTTGGATGTACGTAGTGATCATAAAGGAGAAATGTCGTTAGAATTCACAATAATTAGAACGCTTACTCACTCAGGAGTTACCATCATTTTTCCAGGAATCACCAAATGCTAATTAAGCACATTTTTAAAGCCGTGAGAATATGCAGATCTCAACGTCCACAATATGAATTAGACGGTAGAATACCACCCGAATGAATAATGGTAACCAAAGTGGTTCTTGTGTAAAGCATAAAATTCAAATTTTATTTTGAAGAATTTTAGTCGAAATGCACATTACAAGAAGGTCAAATGTTATTTACTCATATATCTGGTTTCTCTTTTTCACATCTTCATACAAGGTCATCCCTGATATGCGTTTTCTCCACATCCATTAATGCCACATATGGTTCACAGTTCTTGGCATTTTTCGTATACATTCTTCTAAGCAGAAACCAAAGTTCACATATCATCTACCTACCCTGAAGCGACGCTCCTCTCCCATATCGCACGTTCTGTGCATGTCACCACTCTCTTAATCACCACTTTACAAGGGATATATATATATATATATATATATATATATAT
>JAYMFT010382512.1:0-20417 GCA_038088735.1 Panulirus argus
GTATTTGTGCTTTCCACGTTTAATATATATATATATATATATATATATATATATATATATATATATATAAAGCATTCATAAATTAGCATGCGAATGTCAGTATTGTGCAAGAGTGCGTGGAGACAAACACACACACGAGAAAATTTGAGGCAGTGAGAGCTTGTGTAGCCATTTGAACTCTAGCACGTTTGGATATACGAGTTTGTGAAAGTGTCTGTAACAAGAAAGGTATAGTTACATCTGAGTGCTTTATACATGTGATGATATTTGCATATGGACGTTGTTTATGTGACTGCGTATGAATATGTAAATACATGGTCCGTGTATGTGCCTGGGTGATCAATCTCACTTTGTATGTTTATATATGCATGAGTGTATGAGCAGGTATGCACATAAATGCACAGCCGTCACTCCATTCATTCCCAGCGACGTGAGTATGTTGAATCTCTCGTCGTTGAAGATGAATAATTATTTAACTGTAAACTTGGTAAAGTCTAAAATTACAGTTGTAATAAAAAGTTCATCAAATGATGCTGCTCGCAACTCAAGTTACAGTTTACGAGTTATGCTCATTCATTTTGATTAGCGGTTCCCAAAGTGGACGTTATATGGGATGGAACTATAAAGGGTGTCCATAACTTTAAAATTTTACTGTTAATCGTATATAAAGAAAAGGCAGAGCAAGTTTCTATTCTTCACATATCAAGATGAAAAACAATGGCGAAATGATTATCACTGAGCCCATCCATCTCATTAAGGATGTAAACTTTTGCAGTTTAAAGGTATTTTCCTTTAGGTAGTTTTGTTCCACATGTTTAGTTTTGCGTATTTTATATATATATATATACTGAATGTGATGGGGTTGACAAAATCAAAAAATTTGGGAACCCCTGATTTACACGAATGACTTTGCTGCCGACCAATCCAGGTAGTTGCTAGAGAAGCACGTAGTAGTTGCACCTTGTTTGCCTTACAACTGAAAGCAAGCATAGCTGTTCTTTCATTTTTTGTATCATTTTCAGGGTATTTCATTTAACTTACACTCACCTTCTTTGTCGATTGCGCTAAAAGGTACAGCTGGAAAAAAAAAATGCTTGGTTTCCTTACATAATCATTAGGTTAATGTAAATTTCGTAAAGAATCCTTTTGTTAAGTATCATACGTAGACGAATGCATCAATTTTCCTTATTGAATGTTTTGTTTCAGTTTCTGTAGTGCTCGATGGAGGCAGGTGTAAACAGAGTTCTGATATGAAAGATTTAAGTAAAGGGATTGTTAAAACTGACAAAAAGTTGGCACTGATGATAGAACCACCTTACTCGTACCTTGCACATCAAAATCACGTTTCTGCTGGATGTAAAACCGTATTCGTTGATGAAGATCCATTACAGACATTGGGGGTCTTATCATTTTTCCATCTTTAGATTGAATAGTTAAGTGGATAAATAAAAAACGTATTTTATTTAATTTTATTAAAATACAGGAGAAAGAACCTGGTGTTTTGTGATCATACATATTCATAGAATACAAATAATAAACACTGGAAAAAAAAATTCTATAAACACATTTATGTTGGATGACACACTCAAACGGCTCAAAGCTAAAGCTATAATGGAGCAGCGCTGAACTAAGCTTTATTATCCTTAACACTGCCGAGAGCCAGCGTCTTGAACTCTCCTCCCTCCAAGGGGTCAAGCCTCCCATCTCTTTTGTGTGAAAATGGAAAACTTTCCCCATGAAAGATGATCGAGTGGAGCAACTCTCGTGTGTTGTGATTATTGTCTCCAGCATTAATCGGCGGAGTTTGGGCACATACCTGTCGTTACTACACAGCTACGAGAAAAAACGACACTAAGGCACTTATAAAACATAGTGGTTTTTATTTTTTTGTACTGTAAACCGTTAGGAGGATTTCGTGGAGCATCTGGAGGTAAGTTGGATGGTAAGTGTTACTACTAGAATGTTTTAAGACTATATAGGGTTAGGGTTGGGGTTGTGGGGGGGGAAACAGGTTTATCGGAAATGGCAGCAACTACGTCAAGTTTTTACAGCCGATTCGCACCGTAAATGAAAGTAAAAATTCTTTGGTTAACAAGATGCTGGTCGAGAGTTGCAGTCATTTGCCGTTGGCCCTCGGGGATGAGAGGCGGCGTGGTGAGGGGGGGAACAGTCACGGGAGTAAAGGGCAGCTCGTTACTAGAATAGTAAGATTAGAAGTGTGAAAAAAAAAAGGGGACCTTAAGTCTTTAACCCGAGATCCTCCAGAATACCCTCCCCTGGCTAATGTTACAACCGTGACGACAGATCGGCCCGTTATACCAAATTTCGAAAAGATGGTAAACAAGCCAGCGGCAGCAGCAGCAGTAGCAGTAGTAGTAGTAGTAGTAGTAGCAACTAAGATTCAGGAACCACCTAGATAATAATTTGTCAGTGTCAGCTTTGTGCCAACCTTGCCGTATCACACTAATACCTTAGATTTGAGAGAATAACTGAAATATTAAATCCTTTAAAGAGTTCGAATTTATCTTGAAAAATTGAGAAAAAAAAATTAGATGACATGCCAACGCAAGTCGCGTCTTATAACAGTCGACTGATTATGAGGAAGGAAAGTGACCGGCAAAACCTGGCAGCAACCCTGGAGACCCATGAATCTTCAGCGAGTAAGGGCAGTCAAAGGCGCGCCACAGTTGTAAGGCTGAACCTTCTGTCCAAGTGCAGAAAACTCATCCTTGGCTGCAGCGATCTTATCGCCCCCTACCCACAAATACCGAGGTGGACACCCAAGTTCCTATGGCATTAAGAAAAAAAAAAATAAAATAAAAAAAAGGAGAGGGGGGGGGGAGGCACATTCAACATTTAGGAACAATGACTGTGGCTAGAGAATTTGCAGAGAGAACAGTGGCAACAGTTTCTTTCTCCCGGGCCTTAGACTACTAAGGTACTACAACCCACCCATACAGTTGAACAATAAGAATTCATTTCACCCACAACATATCATTCAACCAGGTAACCTACGTAATTTTATATAAAATAAATAAAAATTCGCTTTTTTTATCTCATATCAAAAAATGAAAATTATAAAATCATATATACTTCGAAAAAAGCCTTTGCCATACTAATTCATACGCTGTAAAACGAATAGAATAGAATTTTCAATTAGCACCATAAGAAAAATAAAATCTCATATTCTGGTTAAATATGCTTGAATAGAAAATGCAGTGTGAATAATAAAGTTATTTTGCCATTCAGTACCCATAAAAACATGTCTATAACAACTAGTGACGGACATGTCTTTATTAATAAAAAATAAAATTATCCTTAATCCCCTTGGTCTAGTATGTCCTACACGCACTGTCCACCCTTAATACTTACTTATTCACCCTCAAGAAAACTACATTGCTGGCCGAGGAACATGGGGAAAGGCAGCTGTTTGAAAAATAATGACAAAATTACAGATTCAAAAGTTTTTGTAATGAATTGACAGTCTGCTGATTGATTGTATGTTGCTGCCCTTCCCCTGCTGCTCTGAGGAGGCAGTGACCTTAAGGCTATTTATGAATCGAGGCGAGACGGGATTCTCTCATGTTGACCATAGGCGTGATTCCGTAATTATTGCTTTGCTGCTATCCTGATTCTTTTCTCGCGACGCTCAACTTTTTTACCTCCTGGTCATGAAGAATCCCACCCCACTTATTGTTGTTGTTACAAGAGCGGGAGCTGAATAGTCAAGCCTACACTAGGGTGTTACATGCCTTAAAAATCTCTTAATGGGCGAAAAACGCACCATGCTACGACCATGCCACGACTTAAAGGTTCATCTTTTATGGCAGACCAAGAGCGCTTTAGCTAATCTTTACCATTGTTCAAAAAAAACCATTAGTCGTATGAAACAGAGCTCTCCAGACTTCTACCACGGGCCTGTTAGCAGGGCATGTATGGATGCCACCTGCTGGTGGGGAACAGGACGCCCCACTTTAGATTGTTAGGGAGGGGGCAGGAAAGGCTCGAACGGCATGATCAATGTGACTGGAGTCAAACGACAGCCAGTCGAGTCATCTATAGGGGGCGCAATTTCTTTTGTGAGAACCGTAACAGGTTGTCACACTTGCGAAAAAACTAGTCAGATTTGGGAATTTGGGAGCAAGGGCCACTCAATACCAGCCGGTACTTGCCACTAAGCGAAGTGCTCGTGTTGGCGTCTTGAACCAAAGGTAAGGGGGCCCATACATCCTCCCATGAGCCCGGGTCATGCCACTGACGGCGAGGGATTGCATTCCACATCCGTCGGGACTACCCGAGCCGTAAGTTGCCACAGTCGGGAAAACAGTCTTCTATGCTCGGGCACAGAGACATATGGTTGGGAACGGTTCGATGAACCAAAAACACCCAACATTCATGACTTCAGTCCGATAAAATCAAGACTTTTGAAGTACCTCATCAAAACAGGGATACAACCATCTGTGGTTGTTCAAATGTGCTTTTTGCTGCACAGGTTTTTAGATGGATTTGCAGTACCGTTAGTTCTGTTGTATAGCACGATTTTTACATAGGACTATATATTCACACTGCTTTATTCAATAATAATTACAGCCCAGCATTACTGGGGACACGGTTCATCGCACCCAACATCATCACACATATCTTAACACGTGACAATTTAGGTTCAATTGCATCATTCACACTATTGACATAATATATATATATATATATACGTTGGTATAAAAATAAGAAACCTAACGTGGTAAAGTGTGTATGTGTTTGTGTGTGTGTGTGTGTGGGGGGGTGGGGGCGCGTGTGTAGGACGCAGGCCGCTCCCTATGAGGCACGGAAGGCTGGCGTCACGTCCTGCACAGTAGGGCCCCGGGCCGGGCCACAGTCTTGGACACAGCCACCACACACGGCCACGTTAACTCACGCGGCCGACTCGCTGCACACCTGGACACACTGTACAAGGGCGACGCAAAAGCACGACTACCCCACGTTACATACATCGTGTGAAACGAAACCAGGATACGTACAGCTTGCCATATATGTACACCAGGCCATGGTATGTACATGTGGCGTGATATTTACACACGGGGCACTTCGGCCCAGGCAAGAGTATAAACACCTTAGCCCCGGCGTTCACACGGGCGGGGGGCCGTGCACGTAACGGAGCTGGGGACTCAGAGACAAGTTGAGGGTGTTCACGTGGTCACAGCAGTTGGGCTCCAGCAGACAAGCTACGCAGAACAGCAGCAGGAGGGCAGCCTGGAAGGGCAACGCTGCTCGCACTACTCTCCACATCCACCCTCGACGTCCGTTTCCACGTCCGCTCGAATCACGCCCACTCACTCCGACGTTGTTGCCACGGCGGGAAGTCCTCCCAATCTTCGAATCTTTGGCCCAGCTGCGTCTCCTGAAAATGAGGAAGATCCCTGAACTTGCATATTATAATGTGCCACATCAAACTATGCTCTGCGACTTTGCTTTAACATGATCCACGTGGATTTAGAGCAACAGACGCAGTGCAAGAAAACATTTCACTATTTATATAAACGTAAATAACAATGAAAATAAAAAGTTCCTTGCCTGCCCCCCACAACAGCTCTCCCAACGGTCGCCGACACGGCCGGTAAGCTAAGCTGGGTTGCAAAGGCTTCGACCACTCTCCCGCTCCCTCATTTATTGTCTCTAATGTACCGAAAGGAATCCATTTTCCGCCGATTGGTCCATACATGATAAGACCAAATCATTGATCTGTAATGACCTGCGAGGTAGGTCCCTGAATAAGATCCGCCAATCAGCTCCCGTCTCTCCACAATGGCTCCGCCCATTCCCATGACCCTACTAATCATGGTTCGTTTCACATGTCACCTTCTGTTGCATGTTTCAGCGGAAAAATCCCCGGGGTTCAAAGACGTGCGCAATGTGCATATAATTCGGAACGGTTTAAAATTAAGAGGAAAAAATTGGGAGACCATACGTACTTCAAGACACCGTAGTCAAAAAATACTTTCCAAACAAAAATAGCAATGACCAGAGATAATCGATTTGCTATCACCGATTAACGTTAAGACAAAGACTGCAGGGAGAGAGAGTCCCCACCAAGTCACTTTACACGACGATAGTCACAGACGGGACATTTTTACGTGGTCTCCTACCACAAAAATAAATGCTACACCGCGTTCGACAATTTGTGTTTGGTTCACACACTGTGTGACGCTCCTGTTGCTGGTTGGTCAGCTTGTATTAGTGACCACAGTGTCTGCTCGGCTCCTTGTTAGGTGAGCAGTTGGCTGACGGAGCTGCTTAGCATACATGTAAGATCTGGATGCAACACGTATTAAAATAACTTTATTGGTGTCATAAACCAGCTTTTTTGTTTACTAAAAACAATTGTATCACAGTTTAATGAACTAAACGTTAATAACAATACTCTGTTGATCTGGAAGAAGAAGAAGAGGAAAAAAGAAAACGAAACGAGACGTTGACCAGTCAGTACCTGAGCTGAGGCGACGGCTTGGCCTGGTCGAGGGTCTCGGCGGATCTGACCACCAACTCTCGGCAGTGCTTCTGTAACCCCTTCAGCTCCGTCTCGGCGCTGGAAAGTGTCTGTTGGGAACATCCACATCATAATTTAAAATATGCTAGTGAGAGAGAAAAAAAAAAAAGAAGAAAAATTCAATGTAATGAAAAATGAACTTGGCTGTATAATGCAGGGATATTCCAGGTGTTGAGCTTTCCTGTTACATTTCCTTTATTCCACATCTTTTTAACATTACACTAAAGACCTGAAGCTGAAACCCACGAAACAATTCGTAATCACAAGTTTTCCCAAAGGAATTTACCTTGCAGATGGCGGCCCACGCCTGTGAATTGGGGTGTAGGGAGGCTTCCAAGTCTCTGGCCAACTTCCGAAGGTGCGCCAGGCGACGTTCGCGCTCGCTGAATTCCTCCGAGGAACAAGACTCGTACCCTGAAGTTCCCGAGTCGCTAAGGCACTCATCTCCAGACGCTCCCAAGGACACAGTCGTACCCTGGATATCTACACCCTGCAAGGAAGACAACAATTCATCAATATAACATAGTGCTAAAGTATAGCGGTAACACTCGTTTACATGAAGAGATAATTTGGCGTATAGTTTCTCTTAAGGTACAAAACAATACTCAGGCGTTCATCAGTATGCGGCAGTGTTAGCCTAATAGTTTCCCAACCTTACGGGCACGGAAGAATGTGTGTGTACCTCGGCCTCCTGGGGCCTAAAGGATGAGGTGTATGGACAAGGTGTTATGGCCGCTGCTTCGACTGACTTGACGGTGAGGTGCTTGCGTGAAGGCGTTATTAATGCTAGATGGGGGACGCTATAATGGCCGACCATCACAAGGGTCAATCCTTTCTCACATGAGCTTTGCTGAAGGCAACTTTGAACAAGCAACATCGCTTATTACATTCATTATTCAAATCTGTCAGTGCTTCAAAAGTTAGGGCTGCTAACAATCAATTTTTCCAGAGATACTTGTGGATAACAAATGGGAGAGACTAACATACTTACATAATACTGTTGAGAATTAATTACGTCAGGTACACGCGTTAAGCTGTTGCATTATTCCGTCAAAGTGGTAAATATAGATCCCGAAAGACTTAAGCTATGGTAAATGATTCATACATAGAGAGAAACACTCATAAAATAAGCATCCCACTCACAAACTCGGGCCGTATTTACTAACCATCCTAACCCATACAGGACTTCTTATGACTACAATAAACTAACAAATACCCACGCGGATTTCATTATCCGTTAACTGTAAGTAAAGTACATGTAAGAGTTTTATTTCTGTCAAGTGACCACCGCCAAGTTCCACCTGTGGTAGGCACCAACACCCGTGAATTTACCCGTCAAGTCCGACCAACAATTCTTCCCTCGATAAACTCGATGATTCTGCACTATCATGAACAATTCGTCTTCAAGCCCCGACTCATTCCTCTTTTTTTTTTTCCCCTGATGACACTTCTCAATTTGGTGATTAATGGGAATGTCGGTAGCAGGGGTGAGTGGGCTTTCTACCATTTAAATAAGACAGAGGAGAACGCGTGACCCCCTACAAAGCGGCACATTGGATGGCGGCTGGAGGGTCTTGTTAGCGACCTGTCAGTATCAATCATGGCACACAATCCCCCCACACCCTCCCGCTCCGCTCCCATGACATCCCACGCAACTAACGTCCCTAGAGCAGCGACCATGCGCTGCACCCACCCACGCTGGCTGTCGTGAAATAACCAGTCGCGAATATTCACGCAGACCGTCATGCATCACATAGTCAACATTCATCCATGTCACATGTAGAGTAGCAAGTACTACCAACATCTGGTGTTAATCCTAGATGATAACAGTCCATTGGCACACCTTCCCCCACGAGCGACAACAAAGCTGTCCCGAAAGTCGTGACAAGACAACTGATCCTCAGGGGGGATGAGGGGTCATCCCCCGGATGTGTGGAACTTCCATCATCAGTGATCTTACGGTCGGTCAATCTGCAAACATATGGTCACCATGAATGTACCAGCTGGTCAGGGAAGAGACAATTCAGTGGCGAAAAAGAGAGAGGCGGGTGCTGCGTGGAAGCACTGCGAAGGAAGAACGAGAGGGGTAGAGGCCAGAGGTGGCATAAAGAAATGAAACACAGGAAAGACTGACTGTAGGTCGAGTGGGAGAGTTCATACGAGATTCTCCCGTGATGACGAGGGTTAAGCGCGTGGCGCTCATCGCAATTTTAACTCCAAAAACACTTCTTCTTGACTGAAAGCTCTCTTTCTCTCTCTCTCTCTCTTTTTCCGGAGGGTAAGCAAACGGGAGGGAGCTCCCGGACACGAAAAGGGCTGACGGCAGCGTTGCGAGGCCGAGCAACAGGCGAGAGGAACGCACCAGGTACAAGGTAAGTAAAGTAAATCTTGGCGGCGGACGGGCGGGCGGGCTGGGCGTCGTGCAGCATACTGATGAGGCGGCACAATAGGGACATCCCGCCTGACGATTACGCTGCATCAACCAAAATTGATGTAGATCGTCCGCCGATAATTATGCGCATCCCCCGGACGGGTCACACGCCCGCAGGAGCCGGGTGCAGGCGCCTCCTGCCCTGTGATCTTACTGGTGCCACCCACACTCACGACTGCCACACTGTTTGTCACCAGGTCTTCCAGGCAAACTGAATCCAAACCAACCGATCGTGGCTTTACTGTTTTCAGTACACATACTGTTTCGCGCCGTTTCGTCCTTCGTCTCAATAATCAAGGCTTTGCATAATTCCTTATATTCTTTTTCGGGCCGAGTGACTTCAAACCGGTAGTAGGCATGAATACAATGGTTCAGCACACCTTGATATTTTGTGTTTGATTTGTTTGTACGGAATTAAACGAGGTCTAAAGTCAAACAACCCTAGAAACGTTTAAGTTTTGACTGCTCTTCCCAAAAAGATGAAACACTGCAAACTAGTCGTTTTTCATCATCCCCTTCACAACGCAGAGCATAGTATGTGATACGAACCGCTCTTGCGATCATCAAGCCACCACTTGTCCATGTTTCAGCCGGTATTTTGAAACTTCCAGTACACTTTACTTTAGCTCAGAGGTTTTTCAAATAATGACACCATTACATTTTTTTTTTTTAAGCAGATTCACATAGTTTAGCGAGGTAAAAAAATATTACAATTATATTTAAGCATACATGACACAGGATATGATGTACAGAAATGCCACGTATTTTTAACGCTTCAGTGGGAGGTGAAGGATGGTGGCCACCCACCAATTTATTACCCGGTGGAGTCTTCGAGGGTCTTCTATCCCCCATTGCCAGGACTGAGCCTAGGCTGCTGTATTGGGTTAATGATCAACTAAGCTGCTGGAAACCGTAGCCCGCACATGTTGAACTATTGTTAATGATACGTTTAATTATAAACTGCTACTGCTTTCACTTGTGTACATCACGTTATCACAATTAACGCCTCAGCATCACAGCAAAGCGTTTCTTTTGCAAATGCATAGTCTTAGAAATGATTTAAATAACTTCAGTATGATTACATTTAATTCTTGAGAGTCGATTTTATCATAAAAATAAAAACTCTACGTACGCACAAATCTTCTCTTGAGGCACACTGCCAGGAAAGGCTTCGGAAACCCTGCTATGAGTCTCCTGGGAAGAGGTTGGTTGGGGAAATGTGAGCTGCGACCTACCTGTGTCTTGGTATGCTGAAGTAGCAGCTTCTTGCCAGGCTGAGTCTTGCGTCTGTTGTTAAGTAGCCGTGCCACTCCCTGCACGGAGGCGGTCACGGTGTCCGTCAGCGGTCCCGTCTGTATGGCAGCGTCCAAGACCTTGAGGGTGTCTCCGTCCTGCCTCAACGCTTTGGTTAACTCCTCCGCCTGCGTCTCCCACAGTTTCCACGTAGCTTCCACGCCCTCCAGCCGGGACACTTCGCTGTTTATCCTGTAATAAACAAAGGCACAGTTACTACAGCATAAGAAATAGCTATCAAAACATACAGCAAAACAAAGCAATTCTGATATTTTGCTCAATTCAAAATTAGCCGCGGTGAATATCTTAAATATATTTTCTTAATAATATTTAATTATTTGTGTATGAGTGTTCAGCACATATTTTGTCAAAAATTACAGTAATGTACAAAGTATATACGAGGTTTAGGAAATGCGTGTTTTTACAGAATTCATGAAACATAAAAGAGCTGAAGCCAGTTATATATATTTACCTCCAATTTTATAAATTCCTATAAGTATTCCTATAAGCATTTCATCAATCAAGTTTTACAAAATATGGTACATGTCCTACTACAAACACGTTATGTTTCGGGTGGAAATGGCATTCTTATCCAAAACATGACCTGCTAATTGCTGTGAAAACCACTGCGTATCAGACGGGAAACAGCTGACGCTACGGAGACCTAGTCCTTGCCGTTAATGAAATGTGCATCATATCTCCATAAACATATTATGGCGAAGCTACCAAGCAAGAAACAGCACGCATGCAGTGAGCGCCAACGATGGCTAGGGAAGGACAGTACTCTACTAACGCAGGTACTGGACAATTTAATATAAACAGGCACACACACACACACACACATATACGTACATATGAACACCTGTGTACACGATACAAAATCAAATACATTTAATCAAATCTACAGACACACTCACGAGGAACTCAAATGAACTTCTAAGGTATTTTTCCCTGACCGCTTTTCCCTTCTACCGAGCTGACCACTACTGGGGCACGCTCCTTTTGTCAAAAAAAAAAAAAAAAAAAAAAAAAAAAAAAAAAAAGAGAGAGAGAGAGAGAGAGAGAGAGGCAAACATATACACACATTATTGGAAACATGTTGGTCCTCAGCGTTGGTTGTGAAGCGAGAAATATAATTCTCTTTCTTAATCATCTAATTCTACTACCATCCATTTTTACCCAAGTCACACAGCAAAGTGACCGTTGGTATTCTTCCAGATTACGAAAGAGTTACGTTTGACGCACATTGCGGATACAATCATTGGGTTTCCCGCCCCGGGATGATTAGCGGCTGCGTGAGGAGACTGCCGGGCCCTGATGGGGAAGGAATTTGAGGACAACAAAGGGAGGAGTATAAGGTGAGTGAACATCTGTCATTACGCGATAATTTTCGAGTATTTATCATGAACGCGACGTCTCTAATTGCTCTTAGAACTTCCCGACAGCCACACGTAAACGAAATTAGTCTCCCACCCAAACTCCTAATTCAATGTCCATCCTCACTCGAACTGTGTATATTTTTTCTTCCTACTTTTCCTAATTCTCTATTGCATCATATGTGATGTTGCTTGCGAGGTAACTCATATATACAGAGCATGTATTTATCGTTGTAAAGTGCTACTGAAGTGGCGTTTGATGAGATATGATGAGAAAGAAATTGAAAAGCAGAAGGTAGCATGTGAGGCGCAAGTCGAATGAAGAATACTGACCGTCTGTCGGCCTCGTCCCAGACCCTGAAGAGGTCAGCGACGTCATCCTTCAGGGGCGCCAGGGAGTAGCCGGTCTCGGTGTGGAACCTATGCACGGCCAGGTTGACGCTCGACACCTCCACCTTCCGTGCCAACACCTCCTGCTGCAGGGCCTGTTGAGGGAGGAAGACACAAAGCGGTTAGTCACGGGAACATCGCAGAGACTTGTGATGTCAGTCCAAATGACAATTAGCATGGAAAAGGAGAAAAAATCAGAGTATGAGGTTCGTCTGACATGATTAGGATGGCATACTTGCGCCCTTAGTTTCAGCATTTTAGAATATAACCAAATCAAAAGGAATTATCATTAATAAGCACGATATTATACAGAAACATTTTCGCTTTGAAACAGTCACACACATATACACACACATTCAAAATTCATACACGGTAATCACATTCGATCTTTTCCTATGCCACGAACCACGTCACAGGCCAAAACCTTACTTAATAATGTCTTAATTTTTGACAGGAAACTATCCAAGGTTGTCTCAACCTTAGCTTTAGCCCTGAAGCATTTACACAAACCTTTTTCCCTCATAAAATGTTTTCGCTTCAAATAGTATTTTGTGTATCTTAACATTCCCAAGCCAATTGTTAATACAGTATTCATGCTCCTCGTTTCCCCCCAGAAATGCTATTATTTTTGTTATTCTTATGACACCAGAGTGATTAAGAGTGATTCATTACTAATTCTTGAAGGAAAATGGAAAGATTATGATTTCAGACTGTACAGGATATAACACAATAAAGACTAGCTCATGGGTAGTGAATAAGAACCAGACGTGCATCACGCCACATTTGGTCTGTGGCTTTCTCAGATGCAGAGAAATTTGCCGTGTGAAACTAGTGACGTAATATGAGATTCTTTGAATAATAACATGTGGTAAATGATGAAAAGTTACAGATAACGAAAATAAGTGAAAAAGAAGAGGTGTACTGTCATTCTTGGATAGTGGGCTTATCTCGAAAAGTATAAGATTTAACTTTCTCTAATAGTTAGCCTATTCTAAAGGTATTCGATCACTATTCGAGGATGAGACCTATTATAAAGGTACTAGAACCCTCTGCTTCCCATAATCTCTCTTAACTGTTGTACGAATACGTAGCCCTGACATTATTTGCAAGGCTAGTAAAGTTGCTTTTAATTTATGGAAATAACGGCAATAAGCAGCAACCCCGGTCCATCACCCAAGAACCAAAATGGTCCCTAATATGACATTATCCATTACTTTTAAATTGCCACTGCGTGTTCTCTTCTAAAGCCCTCATCACGTTTTCCTTCTCTAATTCTTCTTACGCCACTGGTGTCGACTTTGATATTTCCTTTGTTTCACTGTCATGTATCTTTTACGTGTGTCATCAATACATGAAGGCAGTGCGAGTGTGGGAGCTTTCCCGTAATTAAAGTAACGCGAGTGAACGAACTACTTTACGACCAGTCTTGGTGAATGAACGCGCATAGGACGCTGCCTCACTTCAACTACTGGGTTGGAGCCAGGCAGCGCGCTAGGCTAGGCCGTCGTGACGGGGGTGAGCGCCCCCACGCTGGGCAGCGGCGTCACACCTGACTGGGCATCGCTAGCCCCCACCCAACCTACCACTCTCCCACCCACCTCTCACGGGTCCCCGCGCGCACCACCACGCACGGAGAAAACATCACACGCGTCACGAAAGCATCTCCCAAAAGATTTAATCATCTCGGCGACTCTTTCACCGAACCTTAAAAAAAAAAATCCTGGTAACAAACACAGGGTTGTCTGTCGCCTAGCTCCAGGTGTCAGCAGGCCGCGCTGTGAACAAGCCGTAACACCTTCGTTACTTTACAACGCTACTCTTGACGTCATGCCAAATAAACAATAGCAACAGCAACTAACGATCGCATAAAACAGTCTTTGAAACAAGTAATTAGAGGGAGGCGCAGCATATTAAGCGTCCGCGGGGAACACTGACAAGAGAGCCCTTTGCTTGCGACGGGCTATCACGAAGCCTACTCAACACTTATTTTGATTGGCCGGCCGTATATGGGCCCGACTGCCGAACGAACCAATCATAGTTCAGTTTCCTAACCAGTCTGCCAAAGATAAGAAAGGCATACGAGATACGATTGCGAAGCGCAAATAGGATGTTTACCATACAGTGATATACTCGACTTTCTACGTTGATATTAAGATTGAATTATACAGTTTATGAATACGTAAAGGACACCGGAAGAAGTAAAATGACATCATCACTACCCCTCGAGGCGGGCTGTAGCCTGGGAAAGATGACCGTGGCGCTACTCTTCGTCCCTCTCGGCTGCCGCACAGCCATGTGTGGCCCATCTTCACTATCTTGTCTCGTGCTTTATACCCCTCAACAGTGTCTGCAGCATCGTCGTCGCCAGAATCTATAAATTAACCTGCAGGTCTTTCCTCCCATCTACTGTAATGATCATAAACTAGTCTACAATTATGTACTGAATTCAAAATTACACACGGATATAAGGATTTCCGGAATCACGCTCTTTCAAAAACACTTTTCAAATTAGAATTTACTGTATTTACAGAGACGACACTGGAAAAAAAATGCGGAGGGAGGGGGGGGGGGGAGGGCATAGAGACCGTAGTAGTAGTAGTAGTAATAGTAGAAGAGAAAATGCTTTGGCATACGGCAAGAGGATTTACTTCAGTGAGACTCCGAGACGAAAGTCAGGAGCAAGACAGAGTGGTGGCTTAGGGACACAGGGGTGGGGGGTAGGGAGGGAGGGGGAGGGGGACTTCGTCAGGGGTGAGGGGCCACGACACCGCGGGGGGGGAACCGCGCTGGCCGATCATCCGGAACGTCAAAATTATCATCACAGCACGAGGCGGCAGGCGCATGACCACACAACCCTCTGCACCATTATGCATTACCAACTCTCCCTCGGGGCACTCCCCCCAACACACACACACACACACACACACACATACAGCCGCCAGGCACCACCGTACATATTGCGACACTGCTGGATCCTCCACTTCTTGTGGCCCAGACCAGTTAACGTGGTGAGCTGCGTGCATATACTTCCCCCAAACATACAGCAGATTAACACTGCCATCGTCCAGAAAGAGCGGCCTTCCAGGGAAAAAAAATATGGATAATTACTATTGCAACAACGTTTGTCCTGCCCCCAACAGCACAAGACCCATCGTTGAGTCTAAAACATGTAAGACCTTAGTCTACATAAGCAACTAGCAACCTCCGTCTGTACTGAGGTATTACTAACTTTCTTTCATTAATAACACCTGTTTTCGTAAAGTCTCTACAATCTACCACTTAAAGTGTTTTGTGTGAATACAATTCGAACAACGTGCGGAAGCAAGTTCTTTGTCTCAAAACGAAGCTGATTAGTGAAACCAGACACGTATGCTTATAACTTGATATTATCTTTTTTAAGACGCGAAGATAAGATTCCTGGTATACTGAATACGCCGCATTCGCTTCCTGTCGAGTGTCCTTGTGACACAGTAGAAGACATCCAAAAACTCCAGGCAACACCTGAGATTCATACCAAGGTTATGAGTGCAAAGTAATAAGGAGGTACACACACACACACACAAGCACCTGTGCACGGAACCGTGAAGTGGTGTAGCAGTAACCATAAAACATTATCTCCCGGACGGTCGCATGCAACAATGAACCCGTGATGATGGGAGGGAGCCCCTCGTCGGTTCCAGACAAGGAACATCATCATTGGAATCTCCTCCCAGACAGCTTGCTGAGTAAAGCTCCTTAATAAGCCTGGGAGGGGCTTATTATACTTGATATCGGGCTGAGCAGGTTGGCTGTAGTTTATAGGCCCACGTCGAGCTGCACGAGAGAGAGAGAGAGAGAGAGAGCGGCCCGGTGCACGGTGTGGCCAACTGGCTGCATGCCACCCTATAGTGCCAACTGAATACGCTACGATGCACGAGCGGCAGCGCTCATCTACGGAATCATGCGCTGGTACCGCATGCGTCAGGGGAACTATTACTGTCTTTCCATCCTCTGTATCTCTAAGTTTGGTCTTGTAGCAGCGGCGGCAAGCGTCGTTGAAATGACAAGTACCAAGTATGGATGTGGCAGCGCATGGCAGAAAGATGAGTTAGACTGGGTGCGTTGGTGAAAGGCTGTATGACAGAGTGTGTGGGAAGGCTGAGGGGTGACAAGGCAGGGGGCAGTGAGGGTGTGTGTGTGTGTGTGTGTGTGTGTGTGTGTGTGTGTGTGTGTGTGTGTGTGTGGGAGGGAGCGAGCGTGCGTGTGGGGCTGCAGCGAGGCTTGGACGTGGGATGGGGCGGTGCGCGTGCTTTGAGCCATTAGGCGTACATGGGCCCCCCGCGGCACCCACGCCCATCTGCACCCCTCCTAACCTAACAAAATATTCACTTAAAATAATAATTGGGCAGCGTCCGAGGAACGCATTTTCTTCCTGCGAGTCTGGGAAGTTCCGTATTTAAGATACCAGACGCACCAAACACTGGTATATCCAAAACTCTCCATTCTAACCCTATCACTCTACTTACAGGGAACATACCCAGTAATGAAGGTTCAAATCAGACATTGAAATACAGTCCTTCAAACCGGGCGCTTATCTCTACCATCTTTATATCGTTATATTTTAACTTGTGGTGTTAGATGCTAAGAAAAAAAAATCTCTACAAAAGCCACTGTGGCGAATCTTGTTTGCTCAGTGGGCAGGAGAAGGCAGAATGCTATGGATGGTGCGGAAGAAAATCATGACGGGTAGTAGTACGAGGCAAGGTCCTGGAAGGTCATCCTGTCAGGCGGGTGCACTTGGTTAGGATCTCTCCCTTGGGCTGTAGCTTCGCTTGCTAATGGAATGGGCCCTAAACATGACTATGCTTTGGTGTAAATTTGAAAAAAATACGATGTGTGGAGTTAAACCATAGTTTGGTTTAAGTATGGGGGGCTTAAACATGGTTAGGTTTTAATGTAGGGTTGGAATGTGGATGGGTACCGTTGTGGACTGGACGCCTAAATTTCGGCGTATGGATGCTTAAGATTATCTTAAGAGGCCAGAAGATGACTTGATCCTGCTGTAGGGGCTGGAACATGTCAAGGAACTAATGTTGGGCGGATCCAAGGTCAGGTAATGGTGCGAGGCCATGGGATGGTTGGCTGGTTCGAGGCCAAAGCATGGGGACGGAGGAGGCATAGCTGCACAATGCTGGAAGGTCATAGTACTGATAACTGATGCTACAAGGTCAATGCACAGCCAGGTGAAGGTGGTGAGGACAGGGCACGTTAAGCCTGTAATGCGAGGCATAAGGAAAGTCTGCTAGGACTGTCAGGGCGGAGCTCGGCTTGGGCATGAGGGAGATGGGAAGAGGAGGATGAGCAGCGGCGTGTGTAAATCTGGCGTCGTTACCGAGACACGGGCTCCCGCAGAGAGACAGACCCCTGACAGTTGTGTGTATATATGTGTGTGTGTTGGAGGAGGAGGGGTAAAAATAAATTTGCAGCGTCTATCCCCGTCCCCCCCCCCCGGACCTCCAACACCACACTATCCTTTATGCCACCATCCTCAGCCATTACACCATTTTAATTCCTTCCATCCCCGCCGACCCTTTGATTTCTATCTCCACGCCCAATCCCACCGCAGGTCTCCTCCAGCTTCTACTTCCCCTCCACAAGCATTTCATCTTTCAAGGCTCCAAACTGCCTAACTCTCACCGAGGACGAACCCCTTCCAAACTCACTGAGAGGTTTGCACAGCAAATCTAACTGTGCATACGCCACAGGAAGGGCCGGGTGAGGCAGGGGCACGGGCGGCAGTGACTTTGAAGCGAGAGGCCTCACGGATACCCATCGTCAACCCTCTGGGGCCAGGCACGTACACTACCTGGCCTACTGTTGTGACAAACTTCTCTCTCTCTCTCTCTACATCAACTATTGTTATGGATCCCCAAGGATTTTTACTAGCATTTTTTTTATAAGGGTTTTATATGACTGTATTGTTTAGCTTCTCCTATTCGCCACCTTCTTGTTTTTATTTCACGTTCCCGTGGGCTTCGGGTTTTGCCGAATAGAATACAGTTTCGTTTAACAGATCACACGCAAAAGGTTGAGTATTGCTATGATTGTATCCTCAACTTTAACCACGAATGCAGCGACTTAATGGCTGACGCCGTAGGAATGCACGCTGGTAAATTTGAATCGAGTAACGCCTCGAGTTTGCCGTGTTGATACTAATCATCTTCTCTGTCGTGCTGGCCCCAACGATGATGCATCCTGAGATGGTGTGTAGGCGATGCGACAACTAATAGAGTACGTTCCACTGACGAGGTTTACCGACATGATTTCTGGCTGGGATACTTCAAGTGATGCGAGTGACGACTGAGGGTGTGGTGTACTGCTAGAGGAGGAAGGGGGGGTAAAAAACAGAGGTCCGGTGGTGGTGGTGATGCACACAGGAGTTTGTGGAATAGCATAGCAGAGGGGGGACGGCAGCGGTGGTGAGTTAAGTCAGTCAGTGTGCAGCGCGGCGATGATAAGGGGTGGCAGCGGTGATGCTGGGTGAAGAGGACGGCGTTAACGATGGCGTTCGTGGTAGTGGAGTGCAAGAAGCCTGAGGTACAGGCGATCAGCAGAACTTGTGATGTCTGCCGCTTTGTTCCGTGACCTCCCTCAACCGCCAGGCGCTTTCTCCTCTCCTCCCTTGCCCTCCGGAGCTCACATCAAGAGCAATCATAAGTCTTCCTGCCCCAGCACCACTCCCGCAGCCTGTTTTTTTTTTTTTCTTTTTTTTTTCATCCAACAAACTCCCACGTCTTATCATGAAATGCACCTCATGTGTCATTACTGTATTAAGAAAATTACGAACCATCCCGTGATCAAAATCACGCATTGACACAATGGAATCCTCAAGACCTAAACGAGAATAAGCCCCTTTCTTGGATACAACAACTACGAAGAAAGGGGCGGACAAACAACAGCAGAGGAGAACAACAGTAAGCTGTACCCTGCACATCTGGTTTAGCTAGCAAGACCGGAGTCTGCTAGGGGACCAAGCACGACTCGACACACTTGGAGGCGAGCCAAGAATTCCACACCATCAACCTCTTACCAGCCTCTTCCGATTTTGTTTTATATATTTCTAATGTTGGCGCACAGATGACATCCACTTTTTTTTTCCAAACTATGAGGATGCACCCAACCACATATGGACAGCCGGTTTAAAAATGATTACCATAAGAAGTACGGGATATTCTACATCGTTTCCACGAGTAAGAATCAAAGAAAAAAAAAATACCTTGTGTGGCATAAACTGACACAACAATACAGTATTTCGTACATAAATGGAGACACACAATTTGGACTTACCTTTCTTTTGTCTACTACAGACGGATGCCTGGTGGTGGGCTCCCCCTCACCACTGCGATAAACTGCAGCCATTCACTAAACAATGGTATATCCCGGATGTAGTCTTTGAAACACACGTGACATCATAAACGGCCTCAACAGCTCATAGGTAATGATGTGCAAAGCTTTAAGAAGGGGGTCGCTTTCAGACTGACCATAGCTGCTGGGTCATCCTTCTACTTTACACCCTATCAACAATCTTCACAGATCAAGAAATGATATTACTGTCCTCCAGCAGACGCCCTCGTAACAGACCATCAGGTCTCGTTATCTAGACTTCTCATTCACGTCAGTTCTTGACCTTCCCCAGACACCCTCGTCACAGATCATCAGGTCCTCTGTTATCTGGCTTTCCCGGGTACTGTCAATACTGATCCTCCAGCTGATAATCTTCGTCATGGACTATCAGCTCTTGTATTATCTGGCTTTCCCACGCACTAGCGCAGCAACATAAAAAGAGATAATAGAGATAACGACAGGCTACTACTACCAACCAGAGGCCCGTATGGGAAGATGTAAATTTCTACGTGGAACGATGGATTCAAATTAAAGAGATTTGTTATTACGTTACTCTAAAGGAGTGGATGTTCCCTACCCTTTGCCAGCCTGAGGAGTTGGGTTAAGGGCTCTAGTTATGCAATGATTACTCCTACAACGACAAAAAGAGAGCCTCCATGCACTGGATCAATCCCATGTCCATGGTCAAAAAAGCTAATAAAGATATTGGTTCAACGTCTGTCTTTAAAACCCAAAGACGGGATGTATGTACGTATGAAACATTCTGAACAGCTTATTCCATTATCTGGCAACAAACTCGGGTGGTGCAGCCTCAAAAATTCAAGGGACTAGCACAAAGCCCTCACAGCCTATTACTTACTTAGCCTCTTTAAGGAGCCTACTGTTTCCACCCCTTTGACATGGACAACGATTTATATATATATATATATATATATATATATATATATATATATATATAAATAACAAACAGGAAGAATATTTAGTGAACTGATTCTCTTGG
>JAYMFT010382533.1:0-20414 GCA_038088735.1 Panulirus argus
TACGTACTCGATGTAGGAAGGTCTGTAAATGCCCCCCCCCCCTCTCTCTCTCTCTCTCTCTCTCTCTCTCTCTCTCTCTCTCTCTCTCTCTGGCATCGTAAGACTTGGGGGTAAGAAGAGAATATTCATATTATGAAATCCTGTTAATGGCTACAGCATTATTTTCGTTTGATATTTCCTTTTTTTTCTTTTTTTTTTTTTTTTGAGGGGGAGAAGGGATTTTTCTCTTTTTATTAATTTCTGGATGTTCATTATTCGTAACGTTCTCGAGACTTGGTCGAAAATGTTCCTGAGGTAACGCTAATTATTTACTGGAAAAGGATTATGAAGATATGCAAATATTTTTCGAGGCTGTTTGTGGTATATACTAGTGTGGTGGGAAAAGCAGACTTAAGGAGAAATATATGTAGACGTTATGTGTAAGTATGGATGCACAAATAATATCTGTCGTAGTCCTGAAGCGAAGTATTTGTCAAGCATGTTCTTAAACATACCTATGTTTGCTGATTTTATTTACTCTTATTGGTAAATCATTCCCCATGTTGACAATCCTGTTGAAGAAAAGGTACTTTGCCTCATTCGAGATAAACAGTTTTACCAACGAGCGAGATCAGGTAAATTTCGAATACCTATGTAGCTGGAGGATCTGAAATCCTTTGATAATCTTGAATTCCTCTTTGAGATCACTTCTTAACCTCCTCTTTTCTAAGCTTCATGAGTTTATAGTCGTCCTCCAGCTTGCAGAGGATTAATCTTTTCATAGATTCTGCATCATCTTGGTGACTCACTGCTGTACTCGGCTCTGTTTCTTCTCAAATGGTTTGACCAAAACTAAACACAGTATTCAAGGTAGGAGACGCATCAGTGAACAGTTGTAAAAAATAAGAATTTGTTTTTGAGACATCATTTCCAATGTCTTGCCTACGAATTCTAAGGCTTTGTTTTCCTTATTTACTTCTTGTTTGCATTTGTTACATGGCTTTCGGTCATCAGAGATTTACCACACTCGCTTCTTGTCTCTTAAATACTTTTTGTAAGCTGAGCAGAATTCAGACAGAGTCTTGCCTTCTCGTTTTTGCTACCGATGTGTAAAACCTTGCAAATGAATAATTCATCTGCCACCTGCAAGTCCAGTATATCTGTTGGTCTTTGTCACCTGCACGCTTCCAATTTCTGTTGTGGCTTTATTTCCCAGCTTATTGTCGTCGGCGCATTGTGATATCTTACAACAGGGCCCGATATCAGTGTCATTAATATATATGAGAAAGAGAACCGGTTCCGAGACGGATCCCTGCGGCACACCGCTTGTTACGTCCTACCATTCTGAAGCAGCTTCGGAGGCTTCGAAATTTACATTCGCTTTCTTTCGGAAATTTCTTAGAATTTATCACTTAGACGAAAACTTCATGTTTTTTCTCTGGCAAAATGACACCAACATGAAGGAAAAAACAAGGACATAATACAAATTCATTTTTTTTTCTTCCAACCGAGTTTTCGATCAGCAACGAAAACAATCAAATATCGTAATTGTTGTTGTCATTCCACTTCTCCCGTTCCTTAGTAATCTTAAAAAGTATCCCATTTTCTTGGAAGGTATTCAATTTATCTTTGATATAACTTCAACCACAAACTTACTGAAAGGTGATACATCTTTAAAGAAACAGTTATCATATTCTCATGGTTGTTACTTGGGCTGTAGGCCTGCCGGCTCGATTGCCAGGGTCAGGAAGGCTTCTCATCGTCAGGTTATAACCATCAACAGACAAAAGATAAAGTAAACATCTTCGGTTGTTCGAGGCAATCCTGAGACCATACAGGGCCTCTGCACGTATGACCCCTCACGCTACTCATGCGAAAGTGGGTAATCTGTTCAGTGCCTTACTAATGCATTCATTCGAAGTATTAACGTCTTTGACGAGATGTTGTTAATTTCATTTTCATTTTGGGCACCAGGTTCTACCCTTCTCAGCTAAGTTACGTATATCTTATCTTTCCATTATCCCAATATGGATTTTAATGAGTTATATATCCTGTGGTAGGCCTTTGTTTAGCATTATGCTGAAACACTTATTAAAACAATGGTATGGAAGAAGACTACAGAAATTTGTGAGCATTTTTAACTGAGAGAGTGAGGGAATGTTACATAGAGTTGCACAGATAACAGACCACACAGATCCAAAAGAGAGGGGGAGAGAGAGAGAGAGAGAGAGATTAGGGGTTGTGGAGGACACTGAACTACGGTCTTATTCGTTCGTTGTTCAATAGACTGATTACCATAATTACCATACGACTTAATAACTTCTTCAGGCTGTGCCTACAGGGGGTCTCCTCATGAGAAGCTCTGGTCAGCCTGGAGTAAGTCATGGGCTGGAAAATACACGTTCCAGTTACCCCAAGGATGACCAAAAGACAGCTTATTTTCCCCTCCTCTCTTAAGGTCGGGTAGATGTATATACATGTATATACCTCATAAATCACACTGGGTGAGGGTATTAGATGTTGTGTTGAGACAGATTGACAGTAATGGCTGCAGTCATGCACAGGCCAAAACGGGCGCACTCTTGCACGCACGCATGGGTACCTCTGTCCTTAGAAAGTATACACACACACACACACACACACACACACACACACACTTACATACTCAAGTGCACATTTGACGTGCAAAGCTGCAGAAACTTCCCGTGGGCACAAAACACTAGAGGAGATCTGTCACTTCTTGATGCTGTTACATATCCTGGCCTGAACCCTGAGCCACCCTGAACACGCTGCCTGAGTTCGAATATTCATGAACCTGTCTCTTCTGCTTCGAATCAACTCGGTGTCGTGGTGAACTTTGGCTCCCCCGCTCGAGTCATTCGAGACCTTCCGGTACTTGTTAATCCAGTTTCGGCCGGTGGACCACTCCCTCCTTCCTGACCGTCAAGCGCTCATTTAAAGTGAGGAACACACACTGTGTTAGAAAATAGAATAGGTGTGATTTACTGCGACGATAATTTGGAACTTTTTTTTTTTGAATCGTTGCAGGGGAGCCATTTCTCTCGTGAGACGCGTCTGTTCCGAATGGCAAGTGTTCGAATCAATAAAAAGATAATTGCATTCGCTGTCATTATACACTGAACGATACAAACGTTTCATTTTGGGGAACCGAAGCTCGTTGTTCGAGGAGAGGCAGATGAACCCCGTCTCGGATCGTTTCAGAAGTCGATCAGACATAAAGAGACATAAGAAAATAGTAATAAGTTACAGGAAAAAAAATATACCGAAGCCTCCGACGTCTTAGAACACGGGTGAACTTTCACGCTATTGTGCATGGATGGATATCATTTCTTATTGACTCATTCGTGCATGAAACGACTCCCATTGGTGTCTGTCAATGTGCAGGGCAATTATTCAGCGTTTGATGTAGTGGTGCTCTCGCACGGTCGGACACCTCCTCTTACTAAGTCTTTTAACGAGACGGTTTAATAAAGCAATCCGAGGCTGGGGGATTTCTGTGTTGTGGTTAACGCTTATATAAAGGTTTATGGCCGGGAGGCAAGTAGTGCTTGGTTAGGTGAGGAGGAGGGGGTCCGAGTGGGCACTAGAGGGGTTATACAAGGAGTAGCGGTGGTGGTGGTGTATGGTGACCGTGTTGGAGGATGGTGCAATGGTACCGGCTTGAACTGGTAATGGTGCGTGGTCACTATCTCGATAGGGTGGCGGTAGTGGTGGGAGTGCGCTGATGTCTGTTTTAAAAGAGTGATGGTGAACAGTGACTATCTCTACAGAGTGATAGTGAAGGTGGTGGTGATTGTGACCGTGCAGGGCGAGGATGGCGAGTGTGACAGACGAATGCTGTCTCACTAGGGTGATGGTGATGACAGTGAGAGGCACGGTGAGGGTGGAGGCAACAGTGAGGATGGAAGAATAGTTTCCAGGGGGTAGAAATAGCGTTGGCGTTGATGAGGGAGATATTAAGCTTTGTTTTGAATGCCTAATGATCGTGGTGGTGATTGCTGTTGTACTCACAGAGACAGCAGCTGTGTTTTGGGTGTGTTCTTCGTGTTGGAAATGATGGAGAGTCATGTACTGAGGGAGTGGTGTTGGTAAAGACCATCTTTCTGAGTGATGGACCGAGAGAATGATTGTAGTATTGGTGAATACCCGGATTCATATTTCTAACTTCAGTGATAACATTGTTTTTAGAGAACGTAACTCCCTTGGTGGGTTGAAAGGAACGATGTTGGTGTCACTTCTGAACGTAAGTCTTAAGGTAATGATACTAACTTGTTGAGGAAGACTGACGCCCTGATTTGACGTGGAAGTGTCCATGGTGTTGTTTTAAGAGCGTAATCTTCACTGGTGCCTTCAGGGAGTGATCACATTGCAGCTGGAGTTGGCAAGTCTCTCTGATGCCTTGAGAGATTATAGAGGAGTGTAGTTGATCTGCTGAGAACTGTGAAAATGATACTCAAGAGATATTTCTATCCCACTTTATTAGAGGAGCACTAGATGCAGGTTTGGCCTCTCAGGACGAGCTGTGGAGGTAGAGAGGAGTCGAGACGTCAGGAACCACCGTAAGATGGCCATAAGGCAGAAGGATGTAGTAGCACCGTCTGAGAAGGTTATACTTGGTTGGTATTAAGCACCTGACTCTAACGTAGCACCATTCAATGCCTGCTGTGTTTGCCGTCTCAACAACTCACTTACCCGTATACTCAGCCATTCACTCGGGTAATTAGGACTAGAGTTATTGCCTGGCCCTTTGCTCTCTCATTGTTCATTCATCTAGGAACAGGAGGTTGAAAAGCAAGTGAGAGCGAGTCGTCTTAAAAAGAAATATAAAGAGGAAAGTGGTTAGATGTGGAATTAGGAGAGGGTAACTACACTTAATAGAGAAAGCAAACGCAGAGAAATAAGTGACAGAATGAAACCAAAAGAAGAAAATTGGATGACAAACGCTGAGAGAGGTTGAAGAGGCGACGCAAGATGAACGCCGAGAACTGCAAGAGGCAAAAATGAGACCCAAAATATGGAGTAAAATTCACAATCATTCCCGTCCAAAAATGTTAATGTTAATGAAGCCTTACAAAAACATGACCTCGCCCAGAACCCCGGAGCATCACCCGCCCACCTGAGGGCTTCTCTTCCACCCTCGGAGGGCAAGGGAGCAACAGGGGTCACTTTCCCCAGGGAGTGTTGGCACCCCTGCGAGAAGCTGTTGGCGTGACGGTAGCAAAAAAAAAAAAAAAGCCGAGGTCGTGATGATCCTGCCGGCGACCCCAGTGCCTGGAGGGGTCAGGCCCGCCGGCCACTAACCGCGGCGATGCTCCCGGCGTGTTGGAATCGTGCACGGCTCCGACCCACCTGGCTGGCTGGGTACTTGTTCACTGTGTTTCTCTCACATTGTACCTCCTCCTCCTCCTGTTGATGTGCAGTTGTTCCTGCAGCTTAATTCTAATGCCATTAGTGCCCGTTGGAGTTGTTAGCAGTCGTTAGGTCTGCCAATCATTGTTTTACGTAGTTCTTGTGGTGGCGATGCATTGCAGTTGAGTTACTGCCTGCTCCTTGTGCTGTTGGGGTTATTAGCTGATGTTACTAGTGTTCCTCTCTTGCCCTTCCTCCTGCTACCTGGTGCTCATTCGTGCTGCCGTTGCTTACTGCTGCCTGCTTTCCTTCCCTGCTCACTCCTGCTGGTGTTGCCGGTCCTAACGAGAGGTCGTCTGCGCCTCTAGATGGCCTATGCAGATATCTCTCCGAGGTGGGGAACTCCCGTTGTTCGTTACTGTCGTTGACGACGATACCATTACCGGGAGGTTAACTGTAATGGCGATAACGGGCGATAATTGTAATGACATCGATGATAACTGATTAGAGTTATGATGAGGAGGAGGTCGATAAATCGTCATAAACTGTTTGCTGCTAATGATACTATTGTTGATCGTGTTTTGCTGGTGGTGATGATGATGCTGTTATGCTGTTGCTCGTACTGTCGTATTACTGCTGCTGAGGGTATTGTAGTTCTGCTGCTGTTTGCTGTTGTATTCCTCCTGCTGCTGCTGCTGCTGTTGTATTCCCGCTGCTTTAGTTGTTACAGCTCTGCCGCTGCATGCCGGTCTAGCCCACCTGTTGTTACTGTTACTTGACTCTATTCTGTTGATGTCCCAGTCCGGCCTCTACTATTTCTATAGTGTGTTATGATAATAACAGTTGTTGCCGCTGTGGCTGTTACGGATGTTTATCTGCAGCTGGTATCGGTTCTTAGGGTCATCATCATCATCATCATCATCTTCTTCTTCTTCTTTTTAGTCTTCGTCTTCTCCTTTCTTCCATTTCTTCTCTTTTTCTCTTTTCCTCCATCTTCTTTTGGCAAATTGTAACAGCTGTTCCTTTTTCCTGTGCTGCTGTTTTCCGTAATCTTTCTGTTCTCCGTTGTGTTGCTGTACTCCGTTGAATTACTGTACTCCCTTACCGCCCTGCTCTGCCTTGTGAAAGCTGTGGCTAGGTCGAGAGCTTTCACGATAGACACGTATGTGTAGAGAGAACAGTTTGTTGCTTTTCCTTTGATGTTCGTGTACAGAGAGCCCACTCTAAGGCAGCCCACTCTAGGGCAGAAGGGATTTGCCATTAAGAGAGGGGTGTGCCATTAAGGAGAGGATGAGCTTGCCTTTAGGGGAGGAGTTTGTCTTTAGGGCAGGGGGAACTTGAAATTAGGGGTGAAGAAGCTTGCCTTAAGGATAGGGTGAGCTTAAACTTTTGCTAAGAATTATTATTATTGATATTATTATTACTATTATTGTTATCATTATTATTCTTATCATTATTATTGTCATTATTATTATCTTATTATTATTATTATTATTATTATTATTATTATTTTTTTTTTTATCATTATTATTATAATTATTATTATTATTATTATCATTATTATTGTTATTATTCTCATCATCACCATCATTACTAACATATTTATTATCGGCATCATCATTATTATTATGATTATTTTCCTTACTATTTTTATTGTTATTAATATTGTTATTATGATTATTATTATTATCATTATTAATAATAATATTATTATTATTATTATTATTATTATTATTATTATTATTATTGTTGTTGTTATTATTATTATTATCATTATTATTATTATTATGCGCTACCTGAATTTGTTTGATGGTGATCAGTGCCATTAGTTCAGGAACCTACTCGCCATGTGAACGTTTAAGACCTAGTTCCAACTGCAAATGCGAATTTCGAGAAAATAATCTTATTACAGGAAAGTTTGATGCAAGTAATCATCGACTCATTACTTTTGAGGTAACTTTCAGCACTGCCTGAAATGCTGGTCAGCATCAAAGAACAATTTTTTCGGATTTGTGTATGTGATTGAAGAACACATTTCATGCCCCAAATCCAGTACCAATCCAGGGAGAAAGAGAGAAAGAAAGAGAGAGAGAGAGGAAGAGAGAAAGTAACTTACGAACGAGTGCTTGCGATGAGAGTTTGCCAAGAGAGCCGAGCCGAGCTTATCGCTTAGTGTCGGGAAAATCAAAGGTCACGAAGAACGGGTCGTGTGAGGAACGTGTCGTCAAGTGTGTTGTGGGTGATGGAGATTTTTGTATGCCAGCACCCCACGTGGGAGTGTGGCAGAGAGAAAAGACAGCCACAGAGAGAGAGTCGAGTAGAAAGAAAGAACAGCAACAAATTCAAAGAAAAGGCAGAAGTCTTAGAAGAGAGAGAGAGAGGGAGAGAGAGAGAGAGAAGCAGATTGTAAGTAAGAATAAGAGGAAGAATGCCTGGGTTAGCACGGTCGTGAGGTCAATTCAAGATGATGGATAGGGCCTCCATGCCATCTGTCTGACGTAGTGGCTCAGGCGGAGGTGTGTGTGTGTGTGTGTGTGTGTGTGTGTGTGTGTATGTGTGTGTGTGTGTATGTGTACGTCTGTGTGTATGTGTGTATGTCTGTGGGTCTGTGTCGTTGCGTCTATGCCTGTGTGGTGACTACGAATGTATAAGCAGGAAAAGGAAGTAGTAGGACTATGTTAATGATAATGATAATAATGCTAATAATAATAATAATAATAATAATAATAATAATAATATCCATTTTGAAAACAACTGTAGTATTAACAGTAATAATGATAATGATGATAATAATTCTACAATAGATATTGATAACAGTGTCACATTCATAACTAAGATAAGAACATCAATGATAATTAACGTTTTATTGAATTAGCTGCAGGAAAGTGCTGAAAATAAAGAGAAGATGCGTCAGTTAAGGAGAGGGCTATCAAAAGTGTAGGGTGCTGAAAAGAGAGCCATTACACTAATACAAAGGTAGAGGCTGGGATAACTCTGCAAATCAATGATGATGTTCACAAAGGTTAGGACAGAAGCCTCTCTTAGTAATGGTGCGAAGGAGTTCGTATAGGCTCGATGCGATTGCAGGTGCCGAGCTGCAACTTGGGGACGAGGGATCTCTGACGGCAGGAGGTGACTGTGGCGGATACTGTGTGTAAAAATTGTCTTCACGAATTATCGGATGAGATCCAGGCGTTGGTTGGGAGGACTAGTTTGTTCAAGACGTCCACATTCGTGAAGTTTGGATTTGCGTGCGACCGTTGTATTATGTGTTCGTTTGCGCCTGTCTTCATTTCTCTCTGTGGGTTCTGATGCCATGTCGCCAGCGTAGTATGGAAGACTCTTAAATTATTGCTTTATCCGTCAGCGTCGTTCGTACGTTGTCCATACGTCCACCCTTTTACCGTCGTACGTCCTCTTTCCGTCGTCCGTCCTTTGTCCGTCGTCAGGATACAGAGCTTGAACTGCAATTTTATCTGGATCATAACTTTGAAAAGTCTAAATCAGAAGCTCGTTAAGCTTTATTCATTTGTTTGGCAGCATCTAGAGAATCTAATGGTATAAGACCCGTAACTCTAATTTGGATTTTTTGCGTGAATTATGCTACGTATAATAAGGTTGAACCTGGAACTTAACTTATCTGAAAACTTGTAGAAAGTTCACTGTAAAAAGGCTGAACCTGGAACTTAACTTAGCTCATAACTTGAAGAAAATTACACCTTATGCCATAGGACTTGGTGGCAAATGAATTTTGATATAGAGAAATGCAAAGGTAGTAAAAACGAACAGGCAAGCTGCAGTATGAATTCTGTTGAATTGCAAAATGTAAATGAAGAAAAAGACTTGGGCGTAGTAATAATCTTTGGTGACCTAAAAGCAAGTAAGTTGTGCACAGAAGCAGCGAAAAGAGCCAACAAAATTCTTGTATTCATGGGAAGTGCTTTCGAATTTAAGCTCAGGAAAAACATCCTTACTCTTCACAATTATTTGCTTCGTCCACATCTTAAATATTGTGCTCAGTTTTGGTCACACTGCCTAAAATATAGACGTTGATGGAATGGAGAGAGTACAGCATCGAGCTAACAAGATGATTCCCAGACTGAGAAACAAGTCCTTCGAGAGCAGACAGAACGACTTGAATCTGTTTAACTTAGGAAAGAGAAGGTTAAGAGGTGATCTAAAACAAGTATTCAAAATTATCAAAGGCTTTGATTACCTTGATCTTATCAAGTCACTTAAGACTTGATTCGTTTGATTTTACTCGTTGTAAAGGAAACACACTCGTGGGGCAAACGTTTTACGTCGAATAAAGCGAAGTACTTTTTCTTCAACAGGCTTTTTAACATACGAAACGATTTGCCAATTAGAGTGGTTGAAAGCAGTACTATAGATACATTCAAGAATAAACTTGATATGTGTACTTCACCAAAGCCCACGACTTAACATTATTTGCACCCTCGTAGTCACAATGACAATTTGCAGGTTATTATCTTTGAGTTATATGTATGCCTTCTTATATTTCATCACACTAACCTGGGAGTTTCCCATATCTTCGACCGTTACAAGCAGCTTCGAAGAAACCCAATGCTCTGATGTTGTCTGAATTGCTTTGTATCCCTTTGTGTCTGTAATAAATGAGGAGATGTGATCGTAGGATAGGAATATGAGAGATGGATAGATAGATAGAGAGATAGACTAGACAGTTACATAGATCGATAGATTTGACACACACACACACACACACACACACACACACACACACACACACACACACAGGTTAAAGGAAGAGGTGGGAGGGGGAGGGTTAGCAGCTGTAAACATGTTCCACTGACGGAGCGAAGGAAGCTGTGTGGTGTGACCAGGTTTTGCTGGCCTGCTCCGCTGACCTGATAGAAGTACATGCTTCCAGACCACCTCACGGCGCCGTCTGCCATTGGAAACATGACCTCTCGTCACCTCTGGGTTAAGGTGATTAGAGCTAACTCATTGGATGTATGTATAATGCACAAGTGGTGGTGTTTTTTAGAGAGAGAGAGAAATCGATTATTTGCCCCACAGCGAGACAGACGCACATAGGTACATAAGGCCGGTAAGTTAATGGAGAGCGAGGGGAATAACGAAACAAAAAGAAATTAGAATGAAACATAACTACCATTTTATATAATTGTTCATTACGTGGCGGATAAATCTATCGCCTAATGACACGCGATTGGGGGCGCTGCGTTTCATAATGTTTCGACACACACTTGACACTGTAAACGTAAACGTTATTCTAGACGCATGCAAACGTTACTGTCATTTTCCTCTCACTCTAATATCGACTTTAATGTTTTTACTTCGGTGCTGTTCATACTTCCTAACCTCATATTAGCTCACTTCATATGGCATCTTTTCTTTGTTTTCTTTACTTACTCAGAAAGTTTGTAGATCAAGTGTTCTTACGCCACAAACAAGCTTCTTCTGCTGTGGTACTTGATATTTACAAGTTCACCGGATAGCCCAGCCATGCAACATTCTCAGGCTTAGTATTGACAAATACAGTGAGTACTTTAGCCTTGTTGCATACTCACGTCTCATACATATAGATCGTAATGCAGCTTTTGATGCATTTCCACGTCTCGTATTAACAAATACAGTGGGGAGCCTTGCTACATTCCCTCGTCTTATATCTAGCATTTACTGTGTATTTAGTATTTACTGTATATTCCTTCATACCCGTTTACTCATCTACATACTTACAAATCAATGGATTTACTCCCCTACACATTTAGATACTTACTCACCTATACACACACACACACACACACACACACACACCTGCATCCCTAAATACTTAACACATTTTCTCACCTACAGACAGTCCTGTGTACCTCCAGCACAACCCTACATAGCTACCCCTTCCCCTAGATGTCAGGTTGCCACCGGGTATGTGCTCAAGGCTACTCCAACCTCCCCATTGATGATGATATAGGTGTACCTCTGGTACTAGTGATGGAGGTGCCTTTGTTGATGTTGGAGAGGATGGCAGTGGCAGTGATGATAACGATGTTGTTACTAGTCCTTGCATAGATAGTGATGGTAGTGATGGTGATAGTAGTGATGATTCTGCTGCTGTTCTACAAGGCTTTTTGTAGTGATGATGGTCTTGTCAGTGTACATGGTTGTCGTGTTGGTGATGCTGATGGCTGTTACAAGCTGATGGACAGTATAAATGCTCCTGTTGTTTGCTGGTGATGTTAGTGAAGATGATGTTCATGTTGAAGGACTGGTGAATACGGTTGGTGTGGCTGTATCTTTTTGCATTATTGATGTTGGTGATAAGAGATGTTGTTAGGCCTAGCGTTACTATTGTCCTCCCCCTGCCGTTTCCTTGGGCTCCTCACCCCACATAGTCCTCCTCTCCCAGACTCACATCTCTCCCACCCGCCTCACCCACTCACAAGATCATCTCCCCTCCTCCTCCCCCCCGCCCCCACCCCCTCCTGCTCAATGCCCGGAGCAACCGATGATCTCTGGGTGTCATGTTAATGTTTTTGTGGCTGGGAGCATCTTGCTTATCTCCCTCTTGCTCGAGCATCCGCACACAGCATCCAGGAGAGAGAGAGAGAGAGAGAGAGAGAGAGAGAGAGAGAGAGTTCGACGTCGGGAGCTCTCTTTTTTTTTTTTTCTTTCGTGTGCCTGTGAGCGGGTCTGAGTCCCAGAGACGAGCATCTGGGAGAGTCCCACGCTGGCTGGGCTCAACAGCTTATCATTGTGATTACCGCGAGGGCTTTGTCCGTCGGCTGGAGCAGGTCGTGAGCGAGTGGGAGCCCCAGAGAAGACGAAGCTATAATTGGATTAAATGTTTCTTCCATCGGCCGCAATTGGTGTGTGACGGGCTCCTATTTGCACGGGTTGTAAGCCATTACCTATTTAGCTGTGAGCAGGCGTCGCCGTGAGTCATTTCAGACTTCATCGGGCGAGAATTAATCATAATCATTCATCTATCACGTTGATTTTCATGGCTATCACAGACGATGATATGATCCATAACGTGCGATACTGATTAAAGAAGAATGTTGTTGATTTTGACATATACATTTTTCACGGGAATTCAGGATTTCATGGGAGGCATGTATCGTAACGGAGATGCGATCGTCGTAAGACCTCGTTGAAGTCGCCTCGGTTGGCTGCCCTGTTGAGACATGGCTTGACTCTTCTTAACACGTCCTTGTTGTCTCAAGTAAGTCATCCAAGTCTTGCTATGTTTACAGTTATTAAGAGTGAAGAAATAGTGAAGTCCGTAAGATTCCTTTAGAACGACCTGTGATTTTTCTTTTTTCAAATTAGCTTTTTCATAAACTGAGGGTTTGTTAAGGCCTACAAGGAGTGTTTGTGAGGTCAGCATGATGGTTTGTGAGACCAGTCTGAAGGTTTGTGGAATTAGCATAGTGGTTTGTAGGTTCAGCGTTATGGTTTGTGATACCAGCATGTTGGGTGGCGGTTTGTCAATCCAGGATGGGGTTTTGCGTAGTCAACATAAGGATTTGTGGGTTCAGCATAACGGTTTGGTGGACCGCAGAATTGGTTTGTGGGTCGAGAATAGGGAGTTGTTGGTCTAGCGTATTTGTTTGTGGAACCAACATTATGATTTGTCGGTCCAGCATTTTGATGTGGGTCAAGCATTATGGTTTGTGGATCCAGCATGATTATGTGTATCCTTGTATGATAGTTTGTAGACCTAGAATGATGGCTTGTAGGCCATTCATAACGCCTTAAGGGCTTGCTGTGATGAATCATGATGATGGCTTATGGGTATCATACAAAGATTCTGGGATCTGCCATGATTGCTCTTTGGGCTAACATGATCGCATTCACGACAAAGCTAAAGGATTTTAAGAGGTAGGGCCTCAGGTGATGGATGTCTAGTGGCTTTAGGGAAGTGTTTCTGGGCCTAAGGTTATATTTAGGGGGGATGGGGATGGCAGACTCCGTAATGGGAGGGAGGGGGGGGTGTCTGTTTTGCCTGAGGCGGGTGTTCGTGGGCCTGGCGTGAGGGTCCGGGTACGGACGAGAGCAGACCACCAGATAGCATCACGGTTCCCCGGCCATTAATTGTTAATTCGTCAGGAGATGGTAGTAAGTGGCTTGTTAATGCCCCCTTCGGACTGCTGCTTAGTACTTGCTCATCCCAACTTCTCCCTCCCATCGTGTCTCCAACAACATAGTTTTTATATACCTAATATGTTGGAGGCTCCAGTCACTAACAAAAGTCCACATCAAGGCCGGGCCTTAGTTGAAATTGTACCCTTTTCTTCCTTTCTAACCTTTTCATGTCCATTCTTTTCACTCCTTCCTTATTTCCATTTTCCCCCTACCTCTTTGTTTCACTGGGCTCCATTTGTCTTATATATCATCCATCCTATCTCTCATCCTTGCAATATCCTATTCACACCCACGTTTCTCATCCTCCCTTGCCCTCCCCTCTCTATTCTCATCGATATTTGAACTCAGTCTCCACTTCGACCTTTCCTCCTATTTACTGCTGCACTCCTCTCTACGCCCACGCAACAACTCTCTTTGAATCTCCTTCCTCCCGTAAGTCCAGTGACAATATTATGTTCTCTCTCTCTCTCTCTCTCTCTCTCTCTCTCTCTCTCTCTCTCTCTCTCTCTCTCTCTCTTATCACCACCTCCGCTCTCCTCTCCCATTCCTCCCCCTTGTACACCCTCTTCCATTCTCCTCCTCTGTCGCCGACCCGCTCTCATTATCCTTCTCTTCATTTACTCCTCTCAGTCATCTCTTACTGCTTCCTGTATTCTCACTCTCCCCTCATCCTCTGTGCTCCCCACATCCTCATTCCTCTCTTCATCTTCAGCCCATCACGCATCCTCACCCCACCAACAACACCCACCCTCAGCCCTCCTCCTCCTCCTCCTCCTCCTCCTCCTCCTCCTCCTCCTCCTCCTCCTCCTCCTGTAGACCTTCACCCCGCCATACACACTCACCGTCCTCACCCACGATCAACCTTTCTCAAGAGTCGCCGACGCGTCGCCCGAGGGCTTGTGCCACCATAAACACCCCGGTGAGACCAGGTCAGCCGGCGCTAAGAATAGCAAGGTGAGAATCAGCACTAACGAGCGATAATTGCCCGCTGAATGGGCCTGGTCGTAGACACACGGAGAGAGGCGATCAGTGGAGTAGATAGCATGCCAGAGGGCCAGGTCTAAAGATAAGATAAGAGTAGGATGGATAAAAGTTCAGACGAAACTTATCTGTCCAGCAGGTAGGCTGACATTACCAATGTTCAGACATGAAAGAATGACAGACATATAGGGCAATACTACAGCTAGACAAGAGGACTTGCTGGGAGATCTGTGTTAGTGAGGCAACAGGCAGGTGAATTGAACGCATATGAAAAGTCTTTTGTGTACCTGAGTAGTTTATTAGACACTCTGTTTTCGTGTATAATGGCTAGTCAGCATCTGTCACTTTGAAACGTTCAGAGACATATCGCAAAGGCGAGCGAACCGACCCAAAGACTGACTCTCTCCCCGTTACAGTTAAGACCTGAGATTCCCAGCGATGATAACGGTATAAGATGGATGGGTGATGTTTGTATCACAGTGTGGCGTGTTGGAGCGCGGTGGCGATGGGATGGGATGGTTCCCAACCCTGCAAGAAATGTCATAACATCTTATTGGCAATAACAAGGTACCTGCAATTTTAGGGCTATATCCACTTTTTGCATCTAGTCGGTAAAACTTACCTTATGAAACTATCTAATGAAACATCTGCAATGAACTGTAACATTCCATGTAATATTAAGCCACTGGGGTCTGACTAAGACCCTTTAAGACCTCTGTGATCCTTTTGCGCTACCGCTCGCAGGATGAGCATGGGGTTCACAATAAGACTAACTGGTGTTGCCGGCACGAATCTGATCTGATCAAAGTGCTCCTGGTTTGAAACGTTCCTCCATCAGTTCATCAGTTCTGGCATGCATGACTCGAGCGGCTGACTCTCATTATCTTTTTTCCAGCACACTCAAGCCGTCCTCACCTCGATGCTTGGCTGAAGCACGGGGACTGAGAGGCCATCGTTCGACATTTTACGATGATTTGACGCGTCCTTAAATGTCGCGTGTTGAACGTCGTTTAATCTAGCAATTAATCCATGTTCGGCTGGACTCGCTGACGTTTGATTTCTAAAAGGAAGCCCAGGCGACACTGTGCTTGACCTGTGGCAGCCTCCATGGCCGACCCAAGACAGGCTCGGCGAGGTTGGCATTCTGAGTTGTAGATTATTTTTTCTTTATGATCGCCGAGATGGGGCACGGGCAACTGTAGTAGGCCCCAATCATGGCCATCTTGAATTCTCTCTCTCTCTCTCTCTCTCTCTCTCTCTCTCTCTCTCTCTCTCTCTCTCTCTCTCTCTCTCTGTTTTAGCATTACGATGTAACTTTATGTTCTTTACCTTTTATATAGGAGGGGGCGTGACTTACTACACAACATTAGATTTTAGTGGTATTTGTTTTTCTGTATAACACATTTTATACTCATCATATATATATATATATATATATATATATATATATATTATAGTGATGACTAACTTTGTGAAAAAAACACATGGAAATTATTTGCATATCATTAGTGCAACAGATAACAATACCCGACCAAAACAAAATCTATCCCTGGTACTATCTGGTCAGCAGCAGTAAACGTCAAGACACCGTTAAGGGTTGTCTCGTGTCCCCTCCTCCCCAGCGACGCCGGGAGTGGACGTCACCTCTGCCTGGCCTGACGGCGCCTGTCACACTGACGAAGACGTAAACAGTAATAAGATAAACTCGTCGTACGATAGTTGAGGCAGATCAGGGGCAGTTGTTTTGGTGCAGCGCAGAGCATCGTCTGTGGTCTTGCTATAGTCCGCTCTCTCGATTGCTTGAACGTAATAGTCAAAAAAGAGATAAATAATACTCTATATGTATAGCATCTCTCCCTCTATGAAGGTGGATAGAATGGAGTTGTTAATTGGTATCTGAGGATCTATATTTGGCACTAAAACTAATCGCTGCAAATAAAGCTTCTATCTCTGCTAGTAAAACCGACCGTCGTTCGCTGGATTTATATTGGCAGTCAAATGTAAAATATCGTAATCTACAAGATGCGTAGAATGTAGCCGTTTCGGTGACGCCGGTAACCCGACCCGTTCTCAGAGGCTGCTGGGAGATGAGGGAGAGAGATGGCCGGGGCAATTAGCCCTGACCTGAACACGCTACCGTGGCCAGCACCCGGTCTCCGCCACTAGAAGGAGCGGTTCGTATTTTTTGGAGATGGATGATCGCACGGCAGGCCCTTCAGCTCCCAGTCTGAATGATTTAAGATGAAGTTTATCGCATGCACGTCCTCCCGTAACCTGATCCAATTTTTTCACTGTGAGATAAAAGGAGGCTAAGGAGGTGATTACGGTGGGTGACAGTAGTAGAAGATGGCGAGGCTGCTGCAGTAACGGAATGGCAAGAGACACTGACAGTTATACGGCCGCTACCGACTGATAACAGGGAGTAGAAGCTGATGGGTAATGAACCCGGAGACTCATAAAGATGGGCTGCGACTTTCGCTGATAGACTTTCATCGGCTAATGGATTACGGGAACACAGTAGCTCCTGCTTAATGAACATTAGGAGAGAACGATAGACGGGGATGTACATATATATACACTGTAGCTGTCGATACAGGCTGACTCCGTTTGTATATTTACCGTTGCATAATAGTGACACTAGCAGATTCAGGCCCTCCGGGCTCTCGTCTGCTCGCTCTTTCGGGGGGCACTGGTCAGTGATGTAACCACTCACCCCAAACATTTTAGCTCTTCATATCTCCCATATTGCTAGCACAGCCCTCCCGCTGAGCTCTAACATATATCACTCCAGCAGATAGCACTTTCTATTTTGTCAAGGAAATTGAGGAATTATTGGCACCTATGTATGGGGGTAAGTCATCGTGCGTCTAACAACTGTTTTGGCGTGTCTGCAGACAGGAAGAACAGCCTTTTTATAGTACAGATGTGTCTTGTTATTGACATTAGTCTGTCCTTTTCTTTTAAGCTGAAAGGCAAGAGCAACTGAATATCCTAGTCAACGCCATCTCATGAACATTGTCTCTATAAATAGATATATAGATAGATACCCTAGCCTGAGCTAGGTACCCATTTTATCGACCAATACTTAGGTGTTAGCTGTGGACCGATAGCCGCAATGGGACTCGAACCTATGACGTAAAAAAACAGTCCCAGATGGTGTGGTAAAAGTTGGGAGATCCAATCAGAAAGCAACTGTCAAAGACGAAAGAATGTCTCTAAAGGAAAAAACTGACAGCCCTTGACAGCTTCCTCTGCTAGGTCAACAAAGCACTGGGAGAATAAACTTTCAGTAGGATGCTTGAATCTCTGAAGAGAAATGGGGATCAAGGTGAGTCTGTCAAACAATTCTAGGAGGTAATACGACAACTTAGGAGCCAGACCTTGTTATGGCAGGAGGTTGATTATGACTGGAAATGCTGTCAAACTGAACCTGCTACATAACTAGCGTTTAAGAGAATATATGTGGTTGTAATGGAGGGTAGAATTGGTTGTATTTTGAGAACACTTGGTTGTAATGGGGCAGCATCGGTTGCTCATTACTATTTCACTTCCTGATGATGTCATGAGAACAGACCACTGTTGGAGGAGATTAATGAGGGCTGCCTTTGGGAAAGCACCGGGTGGTACGAGTAGCAACCTTGATGTACAGATTTATACAGACACGTTCCAGCTTTGGCGAAGCAACGAGTCTTCGTAGAGTAGCTTTCTAACTGACTGTCCCGTCGCCATTTATATACTATAACAGGACCGTAGGGTCCTATCATTTGCTCTCCAGTAGATAACCACGCCATAGACCATCGGGCCATCTGTCTTCACACATGCGTCTTGTGGCTTAGATTTAACTATCAGAGAAAGGTTCATTTACACGGAATACGAATTGACTGAAGTTTCTAAGCGCATGCTAAGACGCTCGTTAATCTATACACATAAGTGGAACGACCGTCGAACTGATACGTTAACTGTGGCTAGCGGAACGTGAAACGGAACAACAGACTAGGGGTCGTATGTCAGTGAGAGGAAATGCTCTTGGTAACAGTGGTATGATGGAACGGCGGTGACCTGGTTACCCACAGGAAGGTACGCATGTTGGAGACCCCTTGGCTCCGATGCATCATCTGGAAAGGGCGTTGTTAATTAGTTTACTGACTCGAGACGTAACTGTGCTGCCACCGCCGGCAAGCGATCACTACTGCCCAGGGTAAAAACCAGTAAGGTGGAGAAGGTATGGTGGGAGATTGAGGGCGCCTCTCCTCGAGAACAGGACACACACACACACACACACACACACACACACACACACACACGGATATTTGCGGTGAAGCGGTTGGTGTTACTGACCGTCACGCATGCGCGTGCCGCCTGGGATCATACCCTCTTGGATTCGACCCCCGGTCCCGGCAGCCGGTCCACAGTCCACCCAGCTGTTCATCCTCCCCCCTAGGTGCTGGTCGATAGAATGGGTACATGGCATAGGCTAGTGTGTGTTTGTGTGTTTGTGCATCCATACATGGCAGTAACGACACGGTTCATGAATATAAGGTAGAGAGACGGGTCATTGCGAGTGTAAAACTCTCTCCTTGTCACACACACACACACACACACACACACACACACACACACACACACACACACATATATATATATATATATATATATATATATATATATATATATATATATATATATATGATCATATGAACAATATGAGGTAGATAATGCAACAAGAAATTATCAGAATTATACATATTTCTCTGCAAACGATCATAAAAATGAATCGATGATAAAACCCGCCCAGGTGGGAGTAATTCCCTTAGCCTCCCACTGGTGTTTTATTATCAGGAATTATATTAAAGGTTCCCATATGGTGAGCATAATTCACTGAGGAATAAACCCTTAAGCCGCTTAACTGTCTGTGATTTTAATTAAGTGGAAAGTTTTGTTACGAGAGCCAAGGTGCCGCCTCACCTTAGGGGCTGCCATAATCTTAAGAGGAGAATAATGATTGCCTAGGAATTATGCTGCTTTTAAGTTTGGCTTGCTTGTTACTGATAGTGTAGCCGGGTGCTTGCGTCACTGTTCGATCCGTCGTAACTGTGACTGTTCGTGCAGCAGGGCACTAGCGGCACTGTAGGGTCCGTCGTAACTGTGAGTGTTGGTATAAACAAGCACTAGCGTCACTGCAGACTCAGTCGTAACTGTAAGTGTCGGTATAGCTGGATACCCGGGTACTTACGTCACTATAGGTAGAGTGTGTCGTAACTGCCTCGTATATCCACGCTAGGCAGGGGTGTGGGGGAGGATGAGGAGGAGGAAGCGGCACCCTGCCTCCGCGGGAAGTATAACTGTGGCTCCTGGTTTGCCCAAACCCTCGGCCACCGGGAACACATTAACATACGAAGCGCCACTTCACCTCACAACTAACTACTCTCGATTAGTATCTAGTTCTCGCTATGGCTACTCAGTGAATCTCAACCACAGGGTCTGGTGGCACCTTCCTCAAGCCACCGCCACCAGTACCCTCGTCTGTAGCTCCCCCTACACATCTACCTTACTCTTGGACCACTAGCATGAATGTTACCCACCTGCCACAACCAGCGACCGCCACAAAACCACACGAGTAATACGACGGCTTGCCACATCGTTACGATGGTTTTGCCTGCGAGGCGTCAGGCCAAAAGGGTCATGCTATGATACCTAAAGGTCGTGCCATCGTGCTCAAGGGTCGTAACGTCGGGCTCGAGGGTCATAGCGTGTTGATATGATGAAGCCAAGGCTTTCACAGGCCATGTGTATGCAGTTAAGAACAGTCTCCATTTCACGATATGTTTTGGTATGTACAAGAATGTCATCAGCATAACTAAGAGTGATATTGCTGGGACACTGAGGAATCGATTTCAGTAGTGCATTGATAAGTACATTGAACAAAGTGGGGCTAAGTA